>JAOYSI010049463.1:69137-81435 GCA_025775065.1 Hiodon alosoides | reverse complement strand
AACCGCTTGGACAACCGCTTGGACAACCGCTTGGACAACCGTTTGGACAACCGTTTGGACAACCGTTTGGACAACCGCACTTCCATAAGATAGCGGTCTTGGATCATGTGCACAGCAACACTCACTTCCCTGTTGCAGAAATATTATGCTAAAAGATATACTTGCCGATTAGCAAAGGTTAAGGTGTAAGGGTAATTTGCATGATTAAGAAAACATTAATAAAGCATTATGAAATATGTGCGTAAGAAAGCAGCAGACAAATATGCAAGAGTTGCAGGAAAACAGGATGGTCTGGATTAGTGGAAACACATACTAGGCATAAGAAACAGAAATACATGTCGTGCGAAGAAGTCTTTTGGGAAGGTCACCTTGACCACAAATGTCTCCCCGAGGATGGAAATCAGGAAAACAAAAGAACAGGAATGTTGCTAAGGCAGGAAAACAACGCTGCTTCCAAAAAGGAAGGCAGCGGTTGTCAATCAACAACCATGGGGGATTGGGGGTGTGTGTGCTTCTTTGTTCTTTGTGCTGAGTTTCAGGTTACACCCAGAAGTTTAGGCAAAGGAATGGAGTCAGAACGGGGAAGGAAGCAGCATCAACATGTTCCCAGCCAATGAAATGAGAAGACGACAACATCCTGGTGGCCTAATGCCTTGTCTATACAAAATACTGGGTCGGGGACAGATAGTCAGTCAGACTTCGTGAACTGACAATACACTCTGTTGCTTGTCAGGGATACTATAAGTCAGACCCAGAGCTCTGTAATAATCGTTGTATACTCTACTGGTGTGGAAATAAAGCTGATTGAGAGAAACTTCAAAATCTTCTCCTATTGCTTCATTAAAGAACATGCGAGGACCAGAGCAGACAGAATTCTGTCCTCAACACTGTTAGCAGGGTTTGCCTGCGTCAGCACTATGACGACGGGAAAGAGGCTGATATAATAAATTTAAAAAACATTGATCTAGGCCAGAGGGCACATATATCACTCAGCCAGCCCAAGTACAGTATACCTGACTAATCACCATCCCCCTAATACATATATCATGAATCAATTAGACAACAAATTAAGAAAATACTACATAAAAAGTAACCTGCTGCGTGGTTTGTTGTCCTAAATGAGAAAGGCTGGGATTCGGAGATGGCTTTTAATAGGACGCCCATATTGGCCTGACTCAGAGGCGGCAGAAAGGGTCTGTAACAAAGAGAGAATGAATGTTATACGCAGGAGTATATAAATCACACTACAGTGTACTTTGTACAGACACAGAGACAGACCTGAACTCTGGTTCAGCAGCCAGGGAGGTATTGTGGGAAAGGCAGCTAATCTTTGTCCCATAGCTCTCTCCATACTCTTCCACTCTCTTTCCGTAGCCGCCATGCCCTCCTCCTGAGGTGTGGTTCCCACGGACGACGGAGTCAACCTCTGGGGTTTTGTTCCTCTGATTTACCCTATCCTGCTTCCACACAAAGGGCAGAGTGATAATGATTTACACTTACAGGGGTCATCTGAAACACTGAAGTAAAATCAGTCGTGCACTGACAAGGGTTCCAGTGATTTTTAAGATGGCCGTGTTTGCTTTTCTTCTTCTTTTGCTTCACCCAAGCATTGATTATAAAGTGCTTGTTTAGATTACTCCGTTGACTGGATTTTGACTTCAGTCATCTAAAGTTACTGCTCTTATTCCAGCCAAAAAATAAATAAACCAAAACATCGGCTGTAGACCTAATTAAAATCGACACTGACTAAAGATATCAGACGAAGACAATGACAGCCAGTCTGAAAACTAGGGTCCACACAGGCGTTATTAAACTCCAAAATTCACCTCCTCTTGCTGCCTTCTATGGATGTGTTTGGGATTTCCCGGGCCGTGCAGAACCTGAGTTGACCGGGAGCCTTTGAACATGCTTTCTGGGGCCAGAGTGGGGTGCCGTGGTCTGTAGAAGTCTACTGAGGGTCGGGTTGAGCAGCGGGTTGCCATGGCAGCTCGCTCTTGGACTGCGACGCTCCCATCTTCCGACTTTAAGCAAGATGTCCTAGAAAAGATCATCTGTGTTCCATTCCTCCCAAAACAAGACCCACAAAAGACTGTTAAATATAATGAACGTACACAAATGATGTTTAAGGCCATCAATCTATATATATGCTCTTTGTTTTTTTGTTGTTTTTTTAAATAGAGTATTGTTCTGATGCCCAGGCAGTGAGCGTGTAGCACACCTGTCTGAAGACCTGTGGTGGCCGTGAGTGGACAAGCTGTTTGACACCAGCGATCTGGTTCTTCCCACTCGCAAGCCAGATCCATCCTGTTCCCAATATTCCTTGGCTGAGTGGTCAGCCCGGCACGGCCCAGCACGGTGCTTCCTGGTGGGGCTTCTGCCCTCCGCGTAGAGGGACTGTCGACTCTCACGGGCAGGCTCTGCGAAAACGCCAGTCACATCAGGATTTTACAGCATCTCAAGCCCGTGTGCTTTTGAGGACCGTTCAAGCTGTTGGGTTCTGGTACTGTGATAGTTGTGAAGATACAGAGATCACACAACAACAGTTGAAATAAATGGGAAAGTTTATTTCCCAAAACGGCCGGGAAGCTGGTGAATTTGAAATGCTGGATCTCAACAGGTGGTTTATATACCCCAAGTGGTGAAAATCTCCCTTAACGTAACAGATGTATGTTCCTCTTATGCCCAGAACTTCATCTTAAGATAAACATTCCCATATCCAGAGCCATATCTAATTCTTGGCCAAGGTATGCATTGTGGCATTCCACTGCATTCTGGACATACACACACGCCTGTTTCTTTCCTATACTGGCTATTGGGTGGTCTCCATCAAAGCATCATAACTTTGTTACACAATGAAATATAAGACACAACATTTCATTAAAATGAACAAATAAAAAACAAAACATTTTTAAAAATTCAAATAAAATAATCAAACTTACCAACAGTTGCTGACCGAAGCTGTTGTAGAACTCCATGCAGCCTAAAGCGTATAACGGTAGAAAATCCCAATACATTTTGATTTAGGTTTAAAAATCAGCTTATCTAATAAATGCTATGGGTGTGTGAAAAACGGCACGGCGGTTGTAATAGGGACCTACCAAACGGTGAAGCTGACAGTATTTTTGCCAAGGAAGAGGGAGAGGTCCTCTGCCATCTGTGGGGCGGCTTTTTTGTTGGCCACCATTACCATGATGTAATCAGGAAGCTCTTCGTCTAATGAATGAATTTTCCCCACAGCATAACATTCGTCATATTCTACTTCAGAGTCGACGTGAAGGGCGAGGGAGCGTAGTTGTTCATTTCCAACTTACCTACGTAGGAACCAAGTTGCTGCAATTTACCCTTGATCGCAACCTGAAATAAATCGCAACTCCAGCAATCATTGAACTGAACTGCAGTTAACGGACATTCTCGTCCTACGAGTGTTAGTTAAGTATATATCTGACCACAGTCTAGACGAAAGTTGGAGACATCCGTTTCTGAGTGTGTGTTTTTGTTTTGATCTTTTATATCAAAGCAATAAATATTCTGTAGCTAGGTAAACCATATATACATTTTAAACTGACAACAGTGATTCATAAGAAAGATTTTTAATACACCTCCCCAACCTCTGATACTTCAGCACAGTCAAAAAGACTCCAAGAAGATACTGTTATCTTAAATATGCAGTACTATTTCAACTGTCAACAAAAATACGATCTATGCGGGCATTTATGTCAATAATTCAGACCTTTAAACGAAAAGACAAATATAGCTTGTCCCCTTACGCGTATTTGTTCGCTTATCTCTGAGCCGATATCCATGATCCTCCAAAATATACCTCCTAGCAGAGCAAGTAAACGACATGAATTGTGTCCTGCTAACATTAGCAGGTTTGCATTTCGTCTCTGTTCCTCGCACTGCATGTTGGGAAGATAATCTAAATCTGAATAAACTCTACAGCGCGACCTCCTGTTTACATTTAAAAATAACACACATACAAAACAACATAGACATACAAACACATACACACACAAGCAGACATACATATATATATATAATTCCTTCTTTTCCGATTGGAATTCATCAGTTTCAGAGGAATTTAATTGTACAAGGGCTGCAACAGAGTGTACGTTACAGTGTACTTCTACTATGAAGGCAGTGATTTAAAAATATAAAATTGAGTCACACATAATTCAGACAGGTCCTTAAAATCCTTAACTTTATTTCAAAAGAAACAAAAAAGCTATTTACATCAATTTCATATACATATAGTAAATCAAATTTCTAGTCAGGCACCATCAAATTGTTCAAATATATTTGACAGATATTACCATTTACAGAAAGAAAAAGTTTATGGTATGCAATAAAGTTAGGTTATGAAGTGTCCACTCGTGCTGGAAGCAATAAAATAATCATACCAAACCAGAAGTGAATTGTGGTCAGTTATAGTGAACTTGTTGCTTAGATATTTTAACTAGAAGTATAACAGAGTCAAATAGGTGTTGTTAAGATTATTGCATTTATAGGGTTGCGTTGTAGCTATAGAACTATTTTTTTTAAACTGAACTTTGGACACAGTAAAAGATCACCTGTTGTGATGGTCTCCTAAAGTGATGGTTTGCTGTCCACCAACTTAATTTTGAATGTGAACCCAGGCAGGTGAAAGCTTTGTGAGAGGGGTGGAGGACCATCACCCCCACCCTCACAGCTTAACGGAGAAGGAGGAGCCACAGGAGCACCCGTGCTCAGCCCTGGGGTTGCGGACCACCTGGAAGGAGGAGCGTATCAGCTCCTCGCCGTAGTCCAGCGTCGATCCCTTCACAAACTCCAGGCTGTCCTGGTCCACGATCACCCCTACGGTACCCTGCCCAAACAACCTGCCAGTGAGAGTCCAGGAGGGACAGAAGTAACCATGAGATAATCAAGAAGTGCACATTAATATGTTAAGAGACCAAACAATTCTCTTTACTTATTCACAACTACATACGCCAAATGTATCCAAAGCAACTTACAGGGGCCTTGTGGCAAAAAAACAAACATGAATTAGTGGCAGCAACATTGGATGACTGCTAACTGGAAAAAAAAATAAATAATTTGAATCTGATGTTTATTCTTAAAGCCAAAACAAAAAGAACAAAGACCACGACTGTTTGAGTGACAGGCCTACCTGTCGTCCTCATTTCTAACACTGTCGACAGAGAACTTGTACTGGAACCCGGAACAGCCCCCTCCTTCCACCCGTATCCTCAAGTACTCCCCTTTTTCCAGGATCTCCTGCAGCCTCTGTAGCAAAAACGATGCCATGGGAATTTAGATACAAACAAATCGGAGCCTGTGTACATTTCTAAAAAAAAGACTTTATCTTAAAGAACAAGGATGGTAGAATGCACACCTGAAGCGGAATGGCGACTAAGGTAGAAACAGAGCTTGTTATTATGTAGACTGAAACTGTAGTTTGGACGTTTCCTAATAGACATGGGCTAATTTCATGCAGTTACTACATACAACATTTGTATGATATAATTCAGTATTGGAAGTTATCTAAGATAACAATTACATGTTTTTTTATTTAATCCACGATTTTCGCTTTTTATGATTAACTGTTTATAGTAAACAAATCCCCCTAAAGCTGACTGCACTACATTTGTTTAGTACCAAACAAAATATGTGTCAATAACCGCAATGGCTATCACAGGCTCGTCTACAAACAACGCAAAAACGCTGAGAGTGCCAGGTGAATCATTGTTTAAAAGTTCGACCAATTTGTCGCTGGGAAAGAGCTGGTCCGGACAATAAAAACTGATAAGGAATTTACAATCTTACACTGTATTGAGTTGGTTTTAACAAGAAAATGGTCTTTATTGGCAAACTGGTCTGAAGCGGAGAAAGACTAAAAGCCTAATTTTTAGAAAACATGTCTTACTTAAATTGACTGTCGAAAATACAGTTTTGATCGCTTCTTTCAACAGTTCATAACAGTAATAATTCAACACTAATATTTCGATATACTCTGTAAGCAGTTCTGACCTTTACGCACGATTCACTGAGAAGGATTTCATCCTGAGCCGAATGGGTCTCAGTTGGCCTCTCCTGAGCTGAAGAGCTGCTCCAGCGCCAGGAACCGCCTGACTGGACCGGTTGAGAACCGCGAGTTCCGAGGAGCAGCACAGCTTGATGGGGTCTGAGCAGTGTTCGAGAAGAAGCCCTGTCGGAGTGAAAACATCGTCACCTGTCATTCGCCGCACGTCGAAATATTCCAGAATTGATTATATTTAAGTTGGAATGAAAATGCAACTGGAATCATTTAATAATAAATGCAAGTCTTAATTCGTGTTTGATAGTTATCTAATTAGAGGAAGTACGGCTAAGACTTTACTAGTAGAAAGCTATTCTATAAGACAATATACAATAAATCTGTACATTAATTATTTGCTATACGGCTTGACGTTTCAGAAACAAGACAACTTGTCAAAACAACAACAAATGGATAACTGGCTTGCTGAAATATGCCAAGGTTGCCTATATATGTTATCGCAATGACTCCATTAGCCCGTTAGCTAACTGAGTCATAATTAACTTTGTATTTAGGTATAGACACCCGGTCGATTTCATGAAGATAACGTCCAATTACATTTACCTTCCAATTGTCCACGCCGTATTTTTCGCCACATTAAACATAGCTCCACGAATTAATGACATCTTCCATAACAACTTAAAATCCAACCTCTAACCAGCAATGTGACGAGTGGCGGTTGGCCAATAAGACCGCCTGTCTCTTTTGTTAAACGTCACGAACAAGTCCTTCCTCCAATGCGAAAACACTGTTAAAAGCTAATATTCAATTGGTTAACCCAATGTACATCAACAGCCTGAACAGTGTGAATGCGCGTCATACCTATGCTTGTGATTCGAGGGAAGGTAAGCGATTCTGAGTGATGTTGCGTCTGGTTTAGCGAGAATACTTCTCGATTATATTTGTTTGTAAATTCGGTATAAGTAATTTACTTTTAGTTACGCATGTTTGACTACATATGTGTATATATCGTGGTTGTCTATGGTGGCGATGTCTTAAATTCAAACCAAACCAAATCTTCAACCAAACTAAGGAACTGAAAGTTTGGTCACATGACAGTTGTACGACCGGTGTGTGTGAACTTGTTTTCGTTGTCTCACCTGCAAGGGATTATACAAAAACGGAATAGCATTCAGTATTCCATTATCATCGAAATGGTGCTTAATTATTTATTTTTTTCCCCTCCCATTCGCTGAATTTCACTTAAGGTTAAACTATGGAAGTCGGTGCTATAGTGTTGTGTCTCTCGCTCTTCGCGGGCATCTACGCAGAGCCAGTGAAATTTATTGATTGTGGTAAGTAGTTGGTTAAAAGTGGGTTTTTGTAAGAAATTACAGTAATTGGCATCGCTTGAGTTTAAACTAAACTTGTTTCTCAATTGTAGTAGTGTGATTTATGCATCACGAGACTGCTGAGGATTAGGAAAACCATTTTGCGTTACTCATCGTCCAACATTCATGAAAATGGCTTAGAAACTTGCGTAAGGACTACAACTACGTGGTTTAGAAATATTTTATGTCTAATTTTTGACAAATTTTAAATGCGTTAAGTGTATCTGATTTATCAGTGTTTATGGTTTTCGTCAAGTGTAATGGGTTGAGCCTCCCCTTCGTGCTGCGGAACAATGGATAATTCAACAATGGGGCTCTTGTTCTGGCAAGGAGAGTGCCATTGTAAACAATTAATGGAAAATGTATTTTAATGTTTAACTTGGAGAAAGTACAATTATTCACTGGGGATTCTTGTCACTATTTAATGTGAGTGTTTGTGTATATTAGGACATTGGTTTTTCTTTCCCTTTACTTCCAGGCTCTTCAGTAGGAAAGGTGACTGGTGTGGAGATAAACCCTTGTCCAACACAACCCTGTGCACTGCACAAAGGGCAGTCCTATGCAGTCAATGTGACTTTCAATAGCGGTAAGCCATTTACTCTGCGTTATGTCCTGAGGTTTGTGGCATAAATTTGTATGTTTTCCACTGCTGGTACCAAGACGCTTTACATTTGTATCGCAGATACGGAAAGCCAGACGAGCAAGGCAGTTGTCCACGGGGTCATTGCTGGTGTTCCGATCCCTTTCCCCATTCCTGTTGAAGATGGCTGTAAATCTGGTATTGTCTGCCCCATTCAGAAAGCGAAGACCTACAGTTACGTGAATCAGCTTCCAGTGAAGTCTGAGTACCCCTCGGTAAGTGATCGTATGAAGGCTGTAGATTCAATGCAGAACAGGAAGCTGGAGTTGATCCTTTTTGGCATGTCACATCCCATACGTACTACATATTTAGCATAACCCTACTGAAATTTCACTAAAGAAATGGTGTAGTTGCCGTATTTAATACTTCCTTTTTACATTTTTAGATCAAGCTAGTTGTTGAATGGGAGTTGAGAGACGATTTGAACAAGGATATATTTTGCATCAAGTTCCCTGTCCAGATCACAAGTTAAGGAGGGCTTTTATTTTTTCCTCTTCAGTGTCATTCAGATTAATAGATTTACATTTATATGCTTAATTTCTATTAACAGATTTTAGTTGGTTATCCCTTTTCTTGTATTAATCAATTTTTTGTATTACTGATTGAACCAATTTCAATAATGACTTTACATTTACTGGCTGCTGTGTAGCCAGACAAGCCAATTTTTAAAACTTTTAAAAATTTTTAGATTATCGTCATTGTTAGTCACATTAAATTCTGCAACTTTAATATTTCTTAAGATGTGTATTAAATAAAGACTATTTGAAACCTGAGTTTTTCTTGACTATGGTGAGTCCAGTTTGTGGAATCCGGACTTGGGTCAGGACAAAGTTCTCTTAAACGCAATCAGGTGTCAATATTTATCCTAGAACCCACACTTTAGTGAAACCATTTAAAGGTGGAGCCTGTATTGCATTTCACAGTAAATACAAGCGAGCCAGATGTTTTGGTAAAGTACTTTTATTTTTAGTAGCGCAAAAATCAGCAGTTAAAATGGTTCCCAAAAGCATAACCTGCGTTTAAACTCAAAAGCCAGACCGAAAGCACTTTAAATAACGTTAGACCAACTTCTGTGTCTGTGGTTGGTAACCTTGTCTAATTACAGCCAGACTTCGGTCCTTTACCTTAAATGGCCATATGAAGTTTGAGCATTTTGGCTCGCACATCAGAAAGGAAGTGAAACACTTGTAAACACAAACCATTGGTGCACGCCATTGCTTGGCAGTATAGGAGAATGATGTACAAGTCACTTTCAATTGCGGTACAATGTTGCGTTTGTTACGGTACAAAACACATCGACTCTACCATTGTAAAAGGGGCATTATGTTGGCCAAGCAGTCAATGTCACAAAAAGTTAAATCACAGAAGAGCACTACAAGTTAAATACAACTGTTCAAACGGTAGCAAAATTACCATGAAAGAACTTGGTGATTACTTTGCTCCAGTGTAACTTGACACAGATTAATTTGTACATTTAAAGATTTGCTAAACAATGCCATGACCACTGGCTCCAATGGTGATTAAAACTAATACAATGAGGATTTTATTAAAGGCTATTCCTAAAGGTTAAAATCCAGATCTCACAGAGCAGGAAATACGATTTCAACAAAACAGATTGGGTGTGCTTTTACCAAAAGTGAATGCAGTTGGCACTTGCATTGGTTGAGTAAATCCACCTATGGAATGTCTGAACGGTAAAATCCTTTCACTGTGTTGGCTAAAAACCAGACTGATATATTGAATACTGCTTGGATACAGCCATTTTGCAAACTCCAACTGGTTGTGAGCCAGTATGGTTTGATCCGATACGGTGACTTCACTTTTTGATCAAGTAAAGGTTCCTTTTTTTCAACTGATGTACAAACAGGATTTTCTACTCTTATAAACTTTAACATGTAATTTTCTCTACAAATGACAAAACTAATAAAATATTTTTATATAAACAAATGGGAGCAGAATCTATTACCTTAATATGATGTAAAAGACTACTTAAGGCAGTTGTAAAAACTAATTGGTAGAGATTTTTTTGTTTTTACACAAGTATGCCATACAATGCTTTTTAACCTCTCAGTCTCTTTGGCTGTTTGATGCAAAGTAGCATTATCTTCTCCCACAACGTATAGAAATATACAACAAACTTCAAATTACGTAGATTGATAAGCCGAGGGCAAAAGAAAATGATTAAAACTGAAGTATTTTAGTGCAATCCCCGATCTGCAGACAGTGAGTAGAGGATTGCGGTTAACAAGAAGCCGTATTAAGATTTTTTTTCTTTTTTTTTTCCTTAAAGCTTTAGAGCTTTGTGAGAAATTACAAATGCATGCCATGTTCCAAAAGTTTAGAAGCAAATTTGTAGATCTGGTTGCATGGCTAATAATTAAGCTATAGAGAAAATTGTTTATGGGAGAGGACCTTATTACTGGAGCAAGCGCAGGAATAATGTAGGCATCTTATGCACACAATAATATACTTAAGAACAGTGTCTTGAAGTGGATCACACTTCGATAACAACCCCCACATCACCCCGCAAGTTCCGTGTGTGACGTGTACTACTGTCCGTTTTGTTTCAGCCTCTCCAGTCGCTGCAGCAGGGCATTTCCGAAAGCATCTCTATAGCCGGGGCTGAGCGAGTCCAGCAGCGAGTATACAGTCTCGTGATACTGACAGCTTAAACTCTCATCCACCTGGTCAAAATCGTAGCCCACTACCTGCAACGACAGGGGAAAAAATAAATAAATACATGGCCTGTTAAATTGCAGCCGGCAACCAATACTGACCAAACATTTAGGGTAGCTATATTTTATCCCCTACTCTCAGTCCTGCTTCGGTGAGCTCAAGGCAGTAAAGATCGCCTTCTCTTGTCTTCACGTTGATGTAGGCAACATCCAAGGCATTCTCCAGCATCTGGGAGACAAACATTTCAGCCACGGCAAAGAGTACATCATTGACCACTGCTTCAGCCTCCAGCCTCATGTCCTTCACGTCTCCGAGTTCGACACCGTCTTCAAAGGAGGATATTGCTGGGTTGCCTTGATTACAGTCTACTTCCATCCTCTGAAACATAATGGGTGAAATTCAAACATCTGATTAAGTTCACGTGACGTACACCACTATTGTATTTTAAGTTTTAGAATGTGATAACTGGCAAGGTCCCATAAAATTAAAAATAGCTTGATAACCAAATAAAACGGGCCTAAAATAAACGGCGAGAATGTCAAGATCGCGACGTAGTAATTTGGACAGACGCAGAAGCGTTCACTTATGCTAAGCGATCTTAAAGCGTTTCCTGACCTCCTGAAGCTCGAGGTTGCTCGGAACGCGGCATATGGCCATCAACAGAGAATGAGGACCAGCACAACAATCCGAAGAGTCATTATTTAAAGTATAACTGGTTAAATAATCCAGGAGTCTTTTCAGCCACGGGATGCGTCGAAACCAGATTTCCCGTAGCAAAACAAGAGACAAAATATTTATAGGTAAAGGATTACTGGACTAAGAAGCGAAGAATGGCGTAGCTAGTAAAATTGCATACTGGATCAAAAAATAAATAACGACTAATTTACAAGTTATATGATATATACTAACAGGTCCCCTCCACTGAAGCAGCTCTAACAAGCAATTAGCTAGCAGAATGGCAACAAAAGTTAGCGAGTGAAACATTCAGAATTTAACGAGAAGATATTGCATTGATCCATATAATAAAAAATATAAAATCTAAAACTGGAATTTCTAACTCGCCCTACTCACCTCATCCGCAGATACATCAACATTAAACATCCGGCTCATGCCGGGCAATTGTGTCATTAAAATGCGACTAGTTGTCCTATTAGGTTACCTCTGACGACGTATTTCTTTTAACTCTAACGATGTTGTTTGAGCCAAAATACTAATCCGGGGGCTATTATCCCAATCTTACTTTACAATTAAGAATTGTTTCAGTAGCTGAACTCAATGTCTGCATAAGAAAGAACTTTTGAAGACAGTCGTTGATCACTAAATGGAAAAGATTTTGCAGTTTCGAGTAGCGTCTAACGTAGGTTTTTACAGGGTACATATCCTAATGTAGTTCCTAATGTTTGTCAAGGTTTTCGTCCGTTTCGACATCATAAATTCTGAGGCCGTCCACAGTTCGTACAAATGGCTTCAAAAAACGGTTGCCTCATTAAAACGCGACATTTCCAAGTGCGCGGCAGGCGGGGTTACGTCAATAGCGGCCTTGCGCATTCTATGCGTGCAGAGTCATGAAAGTGTTTGTAAACACGCGATGAGAAA
>JAOYSI010049463.1:39626-61540 GCA_025775065.1 Hiodon alosoides | reverse complement strand
TGGTTCCTGTCCACGCTTTTCTTTGTTTTCTCTTTGTTTAAAATTTCGGATGCCTTGTGAATGTTTGACGCGTAGAAGAACAGTTCAGAGCGTGAAGGAGGTGTGGTTGAGCAGTGTGGTGTTTTCCGTGCTTACAGGGAAGTTTCAGGACACCAACGACCTACCGGCTGCCCGCTTCCTGAGGGTGTCGCATTCCATGGACGAAGACATGACTTCGTCAGACAGCGGAAAATTTGACTGGCCCAGGTGAGTTAGCTGGGGTCCCGCGCGTGAACCCCAGTGTCACGAGATCCAAAGTCCTCACTTCCTGTCCCTGTTCCTGCAGGGTGGTGCTGCGGGTCAACCCCACCACCGTCCACTCCATCCTGGAGCGCGTGACCACGGAGGAGGAAGAGGGGGCGGAGGGGCACTCTCCGGAGGAAGAGGAGGGTGGCGCGCACTCCCTGAAGGACGTCTGCGATTTCGGAAAGCCCGAGCCTTCGCCCTTTTCGTCTCGCAGGGTCATGTATGAGAACGAAGAGGTGGGAAAATCCTTAAAGTTACCTTTTACGTTTAATTCAAAAATCTGCCTGAAAATCTCTTCAAATCAAATCAACTTTTCACAGGATAGGTTTCCAAGCCAGCCTTTGTGGTAACTTTCCATCTACAGATAGATGTAGATTTAAAATGTTATTCTTGTGTAATAAGATGGTGTAAAAAATAATAATTATGCATTATAACAACCAACTACCAGGCTGTGCATTATCAACTGTGGTTCTGTCTTCCCTGCGATGACGTGGGGTATGGGAAATTAAAATAATTATATTTATCAGGAATTACATCAATTATTTACTGATCATGATGAAAAGCCGTCAGTATTGGGGCAAATACCCGTCAGTATTTAATCAAAAGCTTGACTCGAAACAGCAAAGCGGCTTTTTGAGTCAGTTTTATTCTTTTTTTTCTTTTCTTTCCCTTAAACTTTCAAATCATAGAGATTTGTATGAGTCAGGGTTACAGTATTGTAAATGTCAGTCCGCTCTGCTGTGATAGAACCTTTTTAGTTTTAGCTGGCCCAGAATTACACCAGTTCTGTGGGAAGCCAGGGTGGTGCTATCCGCCTGTTAAATATTAGCGTGTTTTTAGTGTGAAATCTTATTTCTTCTTTCATGTTTGTGACCCTTTCCCTCGCACAGATGGTGATGCCAGGGGACGTGGGCGAAATGACGGAGTTCCAGGAGAAGACGATGAGCAATTCACGCTACATCCTGGAACTGAACTTCCCAAACGTGCAACTCTCTCTGCCCAGCAAGGCCTTCTATGAGAAACTACATAACAGGTAATGGGGGGGAACGTGGAGGCGGCGAAACCTAGTGGGGAACCCAGCTCGTCATGTGACCGTTCTCTCCCTCCTCCCAGGATCAACAACGACCTCCTGCTGTGGGAGCCCACAGCACCGTCGCCTGTGGAGACCGTAGAAAACATGACGTACGGCGTGGGGCTGTCGGTGGCCAGTCAGCTGATCAACACCTACGGCAAGGACAGCTTCAGCCAATTCCGCTCGGCCGGCACCGAGGGTACGGAGGCCCATTTTGTGATCACCTCTGACCTGGTTGCTTAAAGTTCCGGTGTTTTGGTGTGACGCGTGGGCGGACAGAGAGAAACCAAGCTCTGCGTATCTGGCTAAAGTGCGGTGGACTAAAGTTTGATGGATTAAAGTGCTGTCATATCCTGTGGTTACAGAGGAGGAGAGCGGGTCTGAGGACGACACCCTCCAGTACTACTCCCCTTCGGACCTCGGACACAGAACCCGCAGGAAGAAGAAACACGAGGCCCAGAACAAGACCTCCCAAAGCCTGTTCTCTGTGGTTCTGAGTGTCAGTCACGGGCTTGTTACCCTGCAAACCCACGCCAAGGTAACTAGAGGGTCATCCTTCTGTTGAAGGTTTTTTTTTCCCCTTTAACGTGTGTTCTTTAATTACCGTCTTCTGCCATCTTCGTCTTCCCAGCAAGAGGATAACACCGTCCTGAAAGACAGACACGGGGAGTTCTGGTTGGAGGTTGAGAATGGAGTTCTGTTCTGCGTGACGCAGTACGAGGGCTTCAAAGACCAGCACTACGTGTGTCTCCACACCAGTAACCTCTGTCTCTATCATCAAGGTAGGGTGTCAGCGCTGATCAGTCGGTTTTCACCATCGACAGTCATCGCCATGTAGGCCAACGTTTTACAGGAGCGATACAGTTTATTCACCTGACCAAATCCGACATTGGGTTTTAATCCATGTTATTTGTGACTGTCGGGGGAAGTGCCCCCTCTGGTGTTCGTGTGCGGCGTTTGCATTACCTCCTGTGCATTCTGTGGTCAGGCTTGATTGACGGAGATGTCCCTGAACTGGACATCAAGCTACCCAGCAGGACACGCCCCCACTGGCTGGAGCCAGCCATCTACCGGTCAGAGGAGACGTCGGCGAGCAGAGCCAGTCCCCCAGAAGGCGTCGGCCTGGAGTCCCACAGCATGCTGTCCGTCGCGGTTAAAATCTACTCTCAAAACATGGAGCGCAACGTTAAGGTAAGGGTAGAGTTGTTAAAGGTTTGATGGGTTTGATGTAATGCGCCCGTTAGAGTAAGCTAAGCTGGGTACAACCCTGGACCTTGTACGTGACCCCTGTGGCGTCTCCACCTGCAGGAGTTCCTGATCGCTGTGGGTGTGAGGGCAGCCACTCTCCAGCACCGCGTTGTCCCCTCCAGTCTGGGCTGGTACGACCAGGTAGGCCCCCGCCGCCCCTACAGATCCACCGACAGCTTGGTTTACTGACAATGCAGGGAGTAGCTTTGTCTGTTACCTCACGAAGTGCTCCTGCCACCCTACGGTTTAGTTAGTACATTGTTTTGAATTACTTTTAGCGCATCCAAGAAATCTGGTGGCCGACATTTAAATGTTTTTTTTTATTGTGTTCCTTGTGTGACAGATCATGGATTTTCTGAATGTGTCAGATGAGCCCGTTTTGGGCTACGTCCCTCCTGCCTCGGTAACTACCTTTCACCTCCACCTGTGGAGCTGCTCACTGGACTACAGGTAGAGTTCTGCACCGAGACGCTTGGCTTACGGCGTGCGGGCCTATGCAAGCCTGGGAAATGCTGCCGTTAGCCTCTCGCCATTAAAAGCCGCACCTCTCTTGCCCTTCTGCCCCCAGACCTCTGTACCTGTCCGTCAGGTCGCTGCTGACGGTGGAGACACTCAGCATCTCCAGCAGCGTGTCCCTGGACCACTCCTCCTCCACGCTTTGGTAGGTTCTCCACCCAGTTAGCGCCGAGTCACACCGTAATCTTTTCCTTTCGGTTGACACCCATGTGCTGAAATTTCAGACCAGGGACAAATATATAAATATATATATATATATATATATATATATATATGTATGTATCGCCTTCTTTGGGAACCCGTATTTTAAGTCGTTTTTGTGTTCCAGGATCATTCTGGATGAAGCGGCGCTGTTTTTATCGGACAAATGCAGCGCGGTGTCTGTGAATCTCAGCCGAGGTGAGCGGGAATGTTAGTTTTAAAGTCCTGGAGAACAGAGTGAAGAGCGAAGACCTAGCGCTGGAGAGAGATTGCCTGTCGAGTTCACCCCTGTGTTTTTCCCGCCGCAGATTATGTACAGGTGGTGGACATGGGCATGCTGGAGTTGAGAATAACCGCGGTTAAACCTGGTACAGATGAGGAAAGGGTGAGAGCTGATGAGGTGGACTGATGAACTTGTGTTTGTGCGACCGCGACAGGAAGTGGACCCGACCCGACTTCCTGCTTTGTTCTGTTAGTCGGTTCCCAGGTTTGAGCTGCGCTGCTCCAGTGACGTCATCCACATCAGGACGTGCTCCGACTCGTGCGCCGCCCTCATGAACCTCATCCAGTACATAGCCAGCTACGGGGATCTGCTGCCCCCTTCTGGCCTGGATGGCAAAAGCAACGGCTCCAAGCAGAGGGCAAAGGTCAGTCCTATCGCGGTTGTGGTTGTGCTGGGGGCTTCGCGTCTCTCTTGACTTTGATCCAGTGGTGGTGTTGGTGGGGTTTTAGGGTGTGAAACGAATGTCTTCCTCGTCTCTCTTTTTCAGTCTGAGGTACCCATCAAGCCCCCTTCCCAGGCTCCTCTGCTCCCCGAGGCGGAGCAGCAGATGCTGCAGGACCTGATGAGCGAGGCTATGGAGGAGATGGACAGCCAACAGGGCCTCTTCTCACAGCAAAACGGTCAGAGGTCATGTTCTCTCACAGAACACACTGTGCGATGAAACTGTGCGATGTTTTTAGCGGCGAGGTCGGCACTGTGGATGATGAAAACGAGCCGTCCTCTGCGCAGGAGTTCACGAGGAGCAGACGCAGGAGCTCGAGCCCCCCCGCTCTGACCTCTTCCTGTTCCCCGACGAGAGCGGGAACCTGTCCCAGGAGCCCAGCCCCACCTTTCCCATGTACCACACCCCCCTCATCTACGCCGCCAGTGACCCGCTGCCTGAGAGTGAGGACTTCTGTATCCTGGAGACCCCTCGGCCGGGAACTGCTGTAAGGAGGATCTCCTCCCCACACAATGCTTTTCATCACTGATTGGGCCCTGATCCGGGGTTTGTGTCGTAGCCCGGCGTCTCATCCTAAATGACCTGCTGTTGATCGAGACCAGACGCGGCTGCGTTTAATCGCTCTGCGAATTCCTGAATTCTTTCAGTGGGATTACCCTGCAGCTCAGAGGCTGGTGGGGGGATTATGTCTTCCAGATGACAGCGTTATTTGCCTGCTCGCTTTGCTGAACGACGACTGTTTGAAAAGTCAATTTGTGGTGATGAGTGTGCCGGTCTGGCTCAGGGTCGGGACGAGGAGCCGGTGGTAAATAAGCTGGCCCCAGAACCGATCCAGATCCGGGACAACCACTTCAGCCAGCCCCTCCGAAGATCCGACTCCAGCCGGAGCCCCCTGCACTTCCCCGTCCCGGAGGTGCGCTACCTCGTCAAGGAGATCTCCGTCGTCTGGCACCTCTATGGCGGGAAGGACTTTGGGAGCGCGGCCTTGATATCCTCTCCGGCCAGGAGCTGCGGGTGAGGATGCCCACCGTCTCTATTTCAGGGAGCAGAATAAACTTCATCCTGACAGTGGATTCGGGTGTACGTTATGAGTCTGGGTATACGTATATGTTATGTACCGATGTTTTTGCCCTTTCAGTGTGTCTGTCTAAGTCCGTGTCTCCGTGTCATTTCAGCTGTACTCCCCACAGCTCCCCCTCGCAGACCCCCGTGAGACAGGGGAGGTCTGGGGCGCGGACCGGGGGTGGCCGTGGGAGGAACCCCGACGTGCTCATGGAGATCCAGCTCACTAAGGTGAGGGAGCGGTTCTCAGACGCATGGCTCTTCAGGCGTCTGTGCCAAACGTTCCGGCTCGTGTGAAGCGCAAACCTGGATGTTCCTTCAACGTTCTTCCAGAACAGTGTGGGCGGCGGTCTGGTGGAGTCTTAGTGAAAGTGGAGGGGAGGGTGACCTTATATCCCGCGGTGGTGTTGTTGTCTACACCCAGGTGAAGTTCCAACATGAGCTGTACCCCCAAGGCTCTGCCCCGTCTGCCTCGTCTTTGGCCGAGCAGCCCGTATCCCGGCAGGTCTTCATTGTGCAGGACCTGGAGATCCGCGACCGCCTGGCCTCCTCCCAGATGAACAAGTTCCTTTACCTGTACTCGAGTAAAGAGATGCCCCGCAAGGCCCACTCTAACATGGTGAGGAGGACGGCCCGCCCCAACTTTGTTTGCGTGAGGTTGTCATGAAAAAAAAAGACATTTTTTTCCCATTTATTACGAATGCACTCGAAAGTTGTTCCAGGTCTCTCTGAATCCATGAGGGATTAGACCTTTTTGTTTTTCCTGGCAGTTAACGGTGAAGGCGCTGCACCTGTGCCCAGAGGCAGGCCACGCCCCACAGGAGTGCTGCCTGCGCGTCTCCCTGATGCCGCTTCGCCTCAACATCGATCAGGTGGGACGGGGAGCGCCGGGTGTGTCACGCGGTCGCGCCAGGTGTGTCACGCGGTCACGCCGGGTGTGTCGGTGACTCCCTGGCTCGGGGGGGGATTACGCACGCTAACGCCACTCTGAATCAGCGCTGTGTGGATTAGATTACCCCACCTTGACGGAGCACTCTATATGCCATTATGCTTGTTAGAGACCAACCTTGCCGCGTGATTGATTTTTGCACGGTTAAACGAACGCTTTTCCTTTCATCTCGCATTGGCGAGATCAGAGCAGCTCCCTGTTTCTTCTAGGGCGACGTGCTCAGTCTTGTGTCTGTTTCTGCAGGATGCCCTGTTTTTCCTCAAGGACTTCTTTACCAGTCTTTCAGCCGAGGTCGAACTCTTCGCTCCGCTGGACCAGGAAGGTAAATCGCCTCAAGTCCAGGGACAAAAATCACGTAGCAGAAAATTCACCCTTGTTTAAATCCACTGCTTTTTGGGCTCTTGATGTCACCTGGGGCCACCGTTACCATGTGACCGCAGTAGTGGTTTTATTATAGGGCTGTGTGTTTCAGTGAAGAAGCCCCCTGTTCCAGACCTGTCCTGTAGCTTCCCCAAACAGGGGGCCGGCAGTCAGGACCCCGCGCCCATCATCTCGGTGCCGGGTCAGAGCCGACCCAGCCAGAACGGGGTGACCCTGTCCGGCTGCTCTGACCCGGGGGAGCCCGATTCCGCCTCCTTCACCGACCAGCCCATCTTTTTCAGGTACACCGTGTCACCCGAGCGTCTAACTGTAGCCATCATTCACACACCCCTCTGCCTTTGGGCCCCTGTGAGGAGGCACACCCCTCTGCCTTTGGGCCCCTGTGAGGAGGCACACCCCTCTGTCTTTGGGACCCTGTGAGGAGGCACAGCTAGGCTGTGTTATTTTCCTGTAACCAACAAGCAGAGCAGTGGGAGGAGGTTCAGTGCCTGACATTTGTGTTTCAGGGAGTTTCGCTTCACGTCCGAAGTCCCCATTCGACTGGACTACCACGGGAAACACGTGGCCATGGAGCAGGTGCGTTGTCACCCCCCGATGGCTGTGTAATCAAAGGAACCGATAGTCAATTATAGGAGCCATTTTAAGTCAAGTTCCCTGGGGGGGGGGGGGGGGTTGACATTGGTGGCATTTAGGAAAAGGTGAACTGATTTGGAAATGACTTCCTCATGCAGGCCGGTAAATAAGGAAGCTTACCAGAAACGGTATGAATGCGCAGACTTTGGGATCCTTCCAAACCTAAACCTGACGCAGCAGTGGATCACGTTTATGTTGTAGGCCAGTGATGGGCTAGTCCCTTATGGAGTCCCCCTGACGCGTTTCTGCTTCCTCCCCAACAGGGCACGTTCGCCGGCATCGTGATCGGACTGACCCAGCTGAACTGCTCGGAGCTGAAACTCCGGAGGCTGTGCTACCGACAGGGGTGAGTCGTCATCATCTGCATGGTTAAAGCAGAGACTTGGTGTTCATCACTGGCTGTGTTTGTCGATTCTGTGGCTGAGGCAAACCTCGAGGAAAAAAGGAAGTTCTTCTGGTCTAAAGCCTGTTGCCGTAGAACGTTGCCTGCTTCTGGCCATGTTGCCTCCCGCCATCTGCCGGTCTTGTCACTGCCCTGACCTGACCAGTTTGTTCCGTTTTCTTCCAGTCTGCTCGGGGTAGATAAGCTCTTCTCTTACGCAATAAACGAGTGGCTGAACGACATCAGGAAAAACCAGCTGCCGGGACTTCTGGGTGGAGTAGGTCCAATACACTCGCTGGTGCAATTGGGTAAGCCGACCGTGCGTCGACATGCAAGAACAAAACCCCCTGTGTCTGAAAGTGGTCCTGCAGGTACCACGGGAGTGTCCTGTCTTGATCATTAATTATGTCATGTACGAGAAAAAGGAAAGTCACCACTCTGCACTGGGTTTGGTTTGTTGGATTCCGCTGCTTTGGGACTGGAACCGGGTCACTGGTTTTTTGGTTATACCACTCCGATCCTGTAACTCTCTTCAGTCCAGGGCTTCAGGGATCTGGTCTGGTTGCCCATTGAGCAGTACCGCAAGGACGGGAGAATTGTACGAGGGTTCCAGAGGGGCGCCGCCTCCTTCGGTACCTCCACTGCCATGGCCGCCCTAGAACTCACCAACCGCATGGTGCGGACCATACAGGTGAGAACCCCGGCGCTGTTCACCCGTTTGATACCAAACCCTGTAGCTAAATGTTGTTCCCAAGCGCTGATGCCGGATCAGTTTTCTCTTTTTGAGAATTGACAATTATGATTTGGGATTGTTTTAGCAAATCTTGGATTTGTGCTTTGAAGTGCTGATTGTGTAATGGAAATTGCCAATAAACCACCAACATTTTCCCAGTTGCATCCAGTTTTTAAAGTATTTTCAGTGTACTGAAAAGTGTTACTATTTTGATACTACTCACATATACTGTTTTTTTTGTTTTTGTAAAACAAATTATTTTACCCAGGCAGCAGCAGAGACAGCCTATGACATGGTCTCTCCAGGACCCGATGAGAGTGAATTAAAGAGAATAAAGCGCTTCTCCCACTACCGATTGGCTCACCAACCAGTGGACCTTCGTGAGGGCGTGGCCAAAGCTTACAGCGTCGTTAAAGAGGTATTTTCATCGAAATAAAATATACATATATTCGCCGCTATCAGTCTTTTTGCAAGAATTTATTCTATTGCTTGCCTTCAGGTAATTGCACGTTCTCAAACTGTTTCTCCTTGAAGAACGCTAAAGCCCTGCCGTGTGTAATTACGTGCTGAGCCATGTGTTAACCTTGTGACGTCCACAGGGCATTACGGACACGGCGCTGACTATCTACGACGCGGCCACGCGAGAGCACGAGCAGCGCGGGGTGACGGGGGCGGTGGGCGGGGTGCTGCGACAGCTGCCCCCCGCCGTGGTCAAGCCGCTCATCATGGCCACCGAGGCCACCTCCAACGTGCTGGGGGGCATGAGGAACCAGATCCACCCTGACGCCCGCCAGGAGGAGTCCCAGAAGTGGCGGCAGGGAGACGAATGAAGAGCCCCGCCCACACCACCTCTTCTGTTGTTTATGACTGACATGCTGAATAGCCAGTCAGCAACCGGAGGTCGTGGAGTACCCTTAATGCTTCTAACCAGGCATCCCCCATGCAGCTGTCTAGCCTAACTGGATACACCCAGCTCTGCTGTCGTGCACACTAATAGAGAGACGGGTAGCGGAGACGAGCGGTCAGTAGCGGTGTCAATCAGCCAGGCACATCACACATGGACATTAGCATTGTGAGGTTGTAGGGGCTTGTGTTGCCCTTCCCATAATCCCCTGCAGTGCCTTGTCAATGGTAATAACTGGTACGGACTGGAAGATGTCCCTGTGCCAACAGTCCCTCACTGCACTCTCATTGGTGAGCGACTCGCGTTAAAAAGTAAAACTGTTACGTGGCATTTGTGGAGTTTTTTTTTTTTTTTCCTTGAAACGGAATTGTCTGTAAGGTGGTGAAGAAGAACTGAGGTGGAACGGTTACCCCCCCAAAACCCAGACATTGCTTGATATGAAATATAATGGTTTATAAAACCGAAATTTCATTAGGCTGCTTTTTAAAAAAAAACCTTGATGGTGTGAAATGCAGAAATATTCTACGCATTTTATATTGTTGTGGTCATTAGTTCTGTGCGCCCTGCAGAATCGTACAAAAAATAATTACAGTTTTGTAGAGGCTGTCAGCTGAAGATATTCTCATGTAGCAGCTTGTCTATCACATTTCTGTGTCAGAGTCAGTCCTTTTCTGTAGCTAAGTACTTTACATAATACGCAATCTAACGACTCTTTGCTCCTGTAACCAAGAAACAGCCTGTCGTGCTTCTCTAGGACAGAATATGGCCATCCCACCAGAGTGTGGTCTTTTCCTCTGGCATATGTTATCAGGTCTTTGTAGATTTTATTTTGTCTTACGTGAGCTGAGAAGGGAGGAGTATCACCAGGTCTCTCCAGGCTGCTGATCTCCCAGTCTGAAATGCGGTAGAGTAGTCGACTGTCTCCCTTTCAGCCGAGGACATCAATAAATTAAGTTTTTTTAATTATTATTATTTTGTTTTGATCAAAATCCTTTGTTCTCATTTTTTGATCTCCTCGGACATAGGCAGCCACATTCATGTAATTATTTATAAGGAGTTGTTTTCATACCAGTAGCTGAACGGCGTTGATCATCGATCTTCCCCTTCCTAGTAGCAGTGTTAGCGTAGCCCATGAGCAGATTAAATTGTCTGAAACGTAGTGGTATATTGCTTTAAATGTATATTAATGCTGCTTATTATGATTATTATTATTATGATTATTATTATTATTATTATTATTATATCTTCAAAGTCTCACTTCCCTGCTCATTTTTTCCAAAATGCATACATGGCTTGTGCAGTTATTGCTTGATATATAACCAAAAGTCTTAAGTATCATGCACATCTTGCTTTGTTCATTAGATATTTTTATATATATTAAGAGGGAAATTATATTTTAGTTGAATATTAAGAGATGCATTTTGTAGCAGTGAACTTAATTAAATTTGTTAATCTTGATTGTCTTTCAACACTACTTTGGTTGATTGGATTGGGATAAAAAATAATTTTGCTCCTGTATATTTGTTCATTTGTGCTTTCTAATGAGTGATGTTTGTGACCATCCTGTATATAGTTAGTGTACAGACTGGACAATGTTAATTTGTGCAGATTATATTAAAGCATGCAATGTCGATTAAAGGGAATTAAACTATTTACCTTCTCTAAACGTGATCACACGAGAAATGTTAATGGTTAATTATGTTACTGATATTTGCATAGGATTCTCTTTTCTAAATTACATCCGTTCGGCGCTATTAGGCTTCCTATAACCTCACCTGCACAACCACCGTAGTTGGACACGAGTAGGGAGGGAAAGTACACAATGTGTATGTTTCTATGGAGACAGTACTTTGGCCTACTTGGCTAAGTTCTTGCCGGCGATTTTATGTAAACAAATATAGCTCAGTAAGTAAGCGGTAACAATATGCCTCGATGTCGTCGGTGAGCATAACGTTTGCTACTAATCAATTTTCATTTTGCAGTTACTCTTCTTCTAATCATTATTGTTATCCAGCGCGTGTTAGACTGATGGCAAAAATTACATGTTCCGTTTTTGTTGTTGTTAGTGCACCACTAGTTTAAGAAAAAAAAGTCTACGACAAAAAATAATGATAATATCCAAATTAGTGATATTAATTTAGTCACGTTGATATTACTTTAAACTTTTTTTTAGTGGCAGGAGACCACTCTGTTGGAGAGGACTGATAAACTGGTGCTGTCCTCATTGTGTCGTGGTACATGCCGGCTATTAGAAGAGATTATAGGCGACTCTGCGTCCAATACGAGTTTTACGGTATACACCATTTTGAGTTTCAAATCAATCAAAGACCGTGCTATTACACGAATGTCATGACATCTTAAAGTCAGATGCTATTTAAATTCAATTTCTATGACTCTTTTAAACACCATACATCTCTTCAGATGCCGGACTCCAAGATGTTGGACTTCACATTAAATCTGAACAGTCTCAGCTTTGAGAGCGGACTGAGCGAGAGAGAAAAACGGATGTTACCGCTCAGAGCGCGCTCGGCTTCGTTGGCAGTCTGTGGTTGCGCTCATGCGGCATATCTCTGTAAACTCGCTCAGTCACTGAGGTGCGAAACAAAACCAATTACCCTGTAGCACATAAAGAGTTGCCTATAAACTATGAGTTTTGCTTCTTTGATCGCAATAAACGTTTTTTTATTTAACAGGGAAAGTGCTTTGAAAGATGGTTTTCATTCGACGGCCCAAGCTACTGTTTCAAGATGTGTGAGAAACGACCAAAGGTTGACTGTTGGAATACTTGGTGGAGGGCATATTGGTAAACAGTTGACCCAAGTGCTGATTGAAAAAACTGACCTTAAACCACCAAATATCAACATTTCGACAAGAAGGCCGGAAACTCTAGGTAAAGAATTTGGTTCTGTTTTTAAACTTTAGTTTGAAACTTTAAGCTGTTCAAATATTGCAGCGCACTTAATTGTATTAATATTATTTGCGGTCTTTAAATTAACAGCTCTGGTGATCTTTATGTTGCCTTTTGATGCAATTTTCAGAAGAATTTGTGAAAAAGGGTGTTGACTGCTACTATGACAACCGGAAGCTGGTGGTCTGGGCAGATGTGCTCTTTCTCTGTTGCCTTCCCTCCCACCTGCCGCAGGTGTGTGCAGAAATCAACTCCCATCTCCCCCGACACTGTTTGGTATACAGCTTTGTCTCTGCCGTGCCTCTTAACAGGTAAAAAAAAAAAAAAAAACCTGCAGATATAATCCATGTTTTCCATTTTCCATTTTGAATGACAATGTGGTGGAGTTGTTTGGGGATTGGATTCTCAAAATGTATTCCACCAATCAAGTCAATTGGAATTCCTCCTAGGCATTTCCTGTTGGTATATTTATGTAACGTAAGTGCCCCTTAAGTCCAGTCTTGTGTTCCAGACTGTCTCAGCTTCTTGCTCACACTTTCATTGTCAAACCCCACTATGAGTTTGTGGAGAGCCAATCGGACAGCATGTGGCTTTCCCACAGTCACGTGAACATGGCACTTGAAGACCCGGAAGTGATTACTGCATCCTGTCCTTTTGGCATGACTGGTAGGTCACACTGCATGCTGACATAACGTATCTGCCACCTACTTTTAGAATTTTAGTTCAGTGAATGATTTGGGTCCTATAAAATCATTAAACATATGAGAGAATTATATTACCTGAGGATTTGCAACCCTAAAACCACCCAGCCAAGGTTAATGAAGGCTTTCACTAATGATGGCTTTAAATCAGATTTTCTCTTTCAGGCGGTCTTTCCCTGGACCAGAAGTGGATTTTTGGGATGTTATACGGCCTCTTGAATATGTGCACTTCCCTGAATCTGGGATCCAGGCAGGCGGCTGTATTGATCAACAAGTTATTCCGATTAGAATCTCTGTCACAGATGGAGTTTACGGCTCAGAGCTGGGTCAACCGATCCTTCGCGTCTTCACTTGGAGCCGACGAGTGAGTCTCAAAAACTTGAGATTTTAGTCTTAAAAACACAGCATTTTACCTGGGTTAACGGTAACTGATAAACTGTGTTCACAATGTGCAGGCCTTTCCCCTGGATCAACTTGATAGACGCACAGTCAAAAGAGACTCCGCTATCCCGCTTTCTGAATGGCAGTACAACTCTGCAGAATCACCTGTCTGAGGCATACCGTTTATCGCTGGCCACTCAGCTAACATAAGATAGAGACTGGAAAACCATCGCAGCCCCGTCATTCCACCTGCAATCCAATGTTATCCACCTTTGTTGTTTACTTGGTGTCTGTAGAGTATGCAATGTAAAATCTTGAATTTTGATTATTGTGTGTTTTTTTATTTTTTTTGTTTGTGAATTAGATAAACAAATTATAACTTCTTTATTTGCCTTTCCATTTCAATGTCTCTAAATGAGATGGCATGGTTCAAATTAAACCGCTTAACAGCGCTCACTGAAGGGTTCTGTTTCTTTTGGCATTTGTTTTATTTTACATAGTACAGAGTGGGTTAGTTTTTCCCTTTTCTCAGAAACTGGGTGTAAGTGAGGGAATTGGTCGAGTCTCCAGTGCGACTCTTCTCCTCCAGAAATAAACCCATGTCGTCCCTGTGGGGCAGCGATATACTGCGGCTCCAATGAGGTTCTTCGATTCCCAGAAGTTCCCGCACGTGGCGGGAGATATTCTGAAGCCGAGATGTACACAAAAGAGAAACAACTACAGTGACTGGGAATCTGCAAGTTTGTTTTACGTTTAATAAATGAAATTTCAGTTTTGAACACTCGTATGAAGTTATTTCCGATTATGGACATCCATTGGTTTTCTAACTTAAGTTTTTTCTAACTTAAGTTTTTTCTAACTCTACCAGCCTTTAAAAAACGCTACGCTAACTTACCTTCATATCTTCAAAATCTGTGACCCCTAATGTAGGTAGATGAAAACAATTGACATATATCAGTTTTCTCCCATTGATGAGGTTGTCAGTAAAACACGCCTGTGGATAAAAAAGTTATCTTTTTAGATTAGCCCAGTCTATTTTATAAGACCAGCTGTTCCCTGTGCTTATTCTTGTTTTGTTCTTGTCATATACTTTTATCAGATCTGCCATTTGAATACAGAAATAAACATTCAAGTTTTGACATATTCACCTTATACTGTGGATAACCAATTGTTTCGATCCATTTGGCCACGTCCTCGCAGTTCCAGTTGAGGAAGGCTGCCATCTTGATTGTGTACCAGTTTCCAAGGATACGATTACTATAGCAACCTGGTTGGACGTCAAGTACTCCACTGCTATATAATTCGGAACTGCTAGGAGATACCGGGGTTGATATGTATGGAGGGTTATCCCTGGCAAAATTCAGGGTTCACGTCGAGATACAATAACCACGTCAAAATGCAATTCAAACATGTTTTTCATTATGAGTTAGAAATATCCGTTCCAGAATTCAATTTAATATAAAATTAAATGAATGACATGACACGCATCTGTATGAAAAAAAGACCCTTCGACGAGCAACAGAGGTTTTGTAAGAATGATACAATCAACACAATGCGCTTGATGCGTGAATCCATACCTTTGATAAACGTTAATCTATTCTATTAATTCTATAAATTACGATTATGTATATGGGTTTCAGGGATTGTTTTTGTTTAGCCACTTAGAACAAAGTAATTCTTTACAATACTAAAAGAATATAAAAGAAAAGAAAACTAGTCCTGGCAATTTTGTTTATCTGATAAAATTACACTATGATCATACACAATCTTCTCTAAAGATTACACAGCGCTGTGGCAAGCAGCGGAGCGTTTTACACTGTATTGCAGCAAGAGGACATGCTTTTTGCTCAACTCGCCCTCGACAAATTCCGCCCAGTTTCGTTTCGTTACGGAAGTACGCTTTGCTCCGGGCTCTGTTGATGCCTTCTGATGTAGTGTGTGCTGAGTGCAGCAAACTGCGTGTGTCGAATTCCGATTTCCTTTCGTCCCATTTAGCTAGGCTTTCCGGATAACGCGTCGGTTGTAATACTCTACACAGGTAAAGCAACGTGTTTGTGTTTATATTATAGTTACAATTTGTTCCATTTCCGGTAAAAAGAAAAGAACAATCTACACGATAATACTGGGAGATGTGGTGTGATTGTTGTAAATGTCTAACTATTAGTTGTCAGTCATATTTGTAGCGAGCGAATCTAAGATATAGCTAGACACGTCGACTGCCTGTGTGAATCTTTATTTTGTAAATCTCATAACTTCGACTAGCAACTTCATAGTTACATTGGGTTATGCTAGTATAACATTAGCTGAAAGCGTTTTTGTAAACGAACAGCTAGCCCATAGATCGAAGATTTTCAAGTGACGCACGGTGGTTTGTTTTAAAAACAAAATTAGTTAAAAACGTCTTCAGTCCGACTTTGCCAGTTTTAGAATGTTTTCTTGAAATCCGCATTAGACGTCAAAGGCCAGTTTGATTGTGAAGGACACTTAACTTGTAGAATTTGGGAAAACCAACGGATGCCTACTTGATTGATGTATATAGCCAAGTAGCTAGTTGTGAAAATCTGTATGTAAACACAAAATCAACTGCCAAGTGAGCAAAATAAGAGTCTTTTTTTTTTTAAGACTCTGACGGCAAATGATTATATGTTAACATAATACCACGGCCATAAAGAACTGATTACGTGTATGTAACTGGGGAAGCGGTAGAAGGTAAGGGAGGGGGACGTGAGTGCGTTTAATTAACGCAGCCAAGTCTCTTAGGAAACACCAGACAAAACCATTCTAAGCTTTTAGAATTTCAAAACAGAGCCTCCCTTTCTATCCCTTCAGAAAATGGAAAAATTAGAAACGGCCTCCGAACTTCATTCAAGATTATCGTCCTTGTCGGTCTCCTCATTCCCAGGAATAACGTCAAAAAACTGCGAGAACGACGCTCAGGCCAGGTAACTATCGAGTCCATTTGTACAGCTGTTATATTTTGTTCACCATTGACCAAATTATTATTTTGCTTTTGCCAACAAACCAGTGATCATAGTTGGGTGTATATGACATTTAACTCAGCAATGCAGCCCTTCGCCACGCAATTACAGCATCAGCTTTGACTTGCTGGTGACTCTGAACCTTTAGCTGTTCTATTTGAGGTTGACTTTTTCATTTTTGGATTGTTGCAGTCGAAATGCAAACAAGGGCCTTTAATGTGATTAGGAGAGAGCGTGGTGAACATAGCTCAGTTCTACTCTTTTATTTCCCACGATAGGCTCCAAACAACAGACCTCTCCCAGCGCCCCCCCGGCCTCCCCGTGATGGATGACTCCGAACACACTATGAAGGTAAAATCCATGGATTTAATAGCTCCACCTCACTGCCCGAGGTGGATTTAGGTTGGCAGTGCAGGGTGATTCTGTGACCATGGTACCGCTAAAAACCTACAGGAAGGGACCTTCACAGAATTTGATTTGCCCCTGGCATGGAACTGTATTGCAAGTTTATTTATGTGATTGGTCTTTATCGGGAAACAGGTGGCCATCAGATCAGCGTAGGCGAGAAGTTTCCGGAACAACTAGAAACGTGTGCGGTAATTAGTTGCTTTCAGGCGCTTGCCTACAGTCAGATCCTAAATAAATCGGAAAAGACCAGATTATGCGTTTTGGTGGGCGTTCTCACGGTGAAATGAAAAGGAAGAACCAACACGGGCTTTTGTGTGTTATCAGTTCTCTCAGACGAGAGGTGAGGGGTCATTCTGTGAATCCACTGAACGATTGTGTACAAACCATTGTACCAAGGGAAACGGCAAATCCCAGTCTGCTCACCTCGTATTAAATGGCAACACTGCCTTCTCCCCCTGTGGATCACAACTCCTCTGGGAAATGGTTTCTCTGGTACTCGGTTTTCTCCTGATGATCCCCAGACTCTTGACAATTGAAGGTAATTTATTTTTAAAGATGATAGGCTGGAGAACCAGGGGGTGATACCGTGAATCAGCATTCAAACCGAAAAATAATGTTAAACTTCTGGTCTAAGGAAGAATCGGGCTGCAGGAGAGACTAAAAGGTTTTGTGTGTGTTTCTGCCGGCTTTCATCTTGAGGTAAAAAGTGTATATAAGACACACACACACACACACACACACACACAATATTCCACTTGCCTTCTCACGTGTATGTGGGGATGTTTTTTTTTGTTATTTTTATTTTTTTTTAAAGAGTAACCAGGACACTTCCTCTGGGCCAGCCGTAGAGGTAATCCCCAACAACGGAACAGAGCAGCATCCCGGAGACAGAAAAGGTTATTATGCCTCCTCAGTTTTTCTTAATCCTTTGTAAATTGGTGATGTTACGAAAGTGTCTGTCTTGTGCTTAAAGTCTATGTTGTCTTGTGCCACTGTCTCTTAGTTTAGGGATCGTGGCCATATTTTGTCTTTTCAAGAAAATATTGATTCCCCACTATCCAGGTTGTTTTTGGAAAGTATTTGAAAAGCTCTTCAAACCCCCCCTCCCTTCCCCCCCCAGATGTTTATGGTTCTGAAAGGTGGTCAGGATTTCACAGCCGTTTCCCACCAACTGCACCTGGTACCTGCTGCTAAACTCCATCTCCCATGCTCCCCTGCAGCTCCGATGCCCCCGCTCAAGCCGCCCTCCACCTGGACGTCCCCGGACTTGAAGGAGCTGAAGTCCAAGCTGCGGCTGGATAAGGACTCGGTGGTGACGGTGTACCGCGGCGACGTGATGACGGTGCACGTGCCCACCGTGCCGGAGGGCAAGCGGGTCTGCTGGGAGTTTGCCACGGACAGCTACGACATCGGCTTTGGCATCTACTTCGACTGGACGCCTGTTACCAGCCGGGCCATCACCGTGCAGATCAGTGAGTCCAGCGACGACGAGGACGAGGACGAGGAGCTAGAAGGTCAGGGTTCGACCGCTGCACGCTCGCCATCTTCCTCTCTCTCAGCCACAGGGCAGAGCTTTGCAGCTAATTAAGATTCTGATCTGAAAACCACAAGTCACATTTTCATTTTATTTATTTATTTAATTTTTTTTTTATGTGGCCGCCTATTTGTTTGAAGCTTGGTAGAGTTAAGCATTGGGTTGTTTAAAATAATTCTTACCCTTAGTGTCAAGTACTTCCTATACATATGGTTGGTCTTAACGTTGTTAGAGATCGTATAATCTTTGCAAAACCCAAGTATGTATTCCAAGCAAGACGGTAACACCAGCTTTTAAAAATGTTGTTTTTATTTTTAAACACGCATGTATAGACTATTTTTAGACTGTGTCCCACCTGAATTAGGAAAAGAATCTTCCTCCTTGTGGACGTTATGATTCGGGTTAAATCCTGTTGTAAAACGTGGCAACCCAGAAAGTCCCAGAAGTTCTCTTCAAATTATGTGTTGTAGTAGAATACTAGCTGGATAGCTAGTCTGTCAATATTTTCTTCAGTCAAAACACATTCTGTAAAACTAGCTTGCCACGCAGTCGAGTTTTAAAGACAACGGCCGTTTTTTAAAAGCTTTGGTTGTTGGTCAGTATATAAATCTGTGGACCCTGGACCAGCTGATAGATAAGATGAAAAACATCCAGTTTCTACATGCTTATGGTATCTGTCTATAGTGACAATAATATGTCATGATTTCATTACTACTTACTGCATGATTTTGGGCTGAAGTGCTTTTGATTCATGGCCCGCTTTCATTGTTTGTATTCCAGATTAACCTCTGCTACACTCCAGAAATTAAATCCACAATATGTACACAACAAAATTTGATGAAGCCAATTAACACGAGTTAAGAATTTATTTGGGCTAAACTATTTGTATTTATTTATTTATTTGTTGTTTGTTTTAATTCGGAATTATTTTTCTATTTTTTCCCCAATTCAAAACAGCCAATTGTGCTAATGCATCATTGTTACAAAGAGAGAGGTTGAGGAAGCAGTATGATTGGCCTCTGCCGATCCAGTTTTTAAACTGCTGGGTTTACAGCCAGCACAAGAAATTCAGCAATGGTTGTTGTTGAAGTGTGTCCCTCTAGACAGCAATACCAGCCTGTAGGCCCTCGGGAGGTTAGCTGGATAGGGACAGGCCGTGAGAAGCACTGATGATTCCAGCCCAAGTTCGGACCGGACTTTGCCGATTGTGCGCCGTCGTCCCGGCAACAAACAGCGGATGATTCAAACCTGCAAAATCCGGCTCATGGGGCTCAGTCTGCTCTCATCAGAGCACATTTACTGATTTGATTCACTATGGAGGCCTCCAACTGTTTGTGTTTTTTAATCACCGGGAAGTGACATGTCTTCGTCTGTGATTTAAAAAAATAATAATAATAATTGTATCTCTATTTCCTTCTCACAGGACCCGTCAGTCCTGGCGACGTAGAGAAGGGATCCAAATCATCAGCCAACTCGAACCTGGGTGAGATTCTCCCCGTGTATCGCCAGGAGAGCCACCTGGCCGTCCAGGGAGGGAGCCATGAGTACCCAGGAGAGGGAACGTACCTCCTGAAGTTTGACAACTCCTACTCACTGTGGCGAAATAAGACTCTCTACTACAGAGTCTACTACAGTGCCTAAGGACCCCCTGCCGGTGACACAGGTCACAGAATATTCAAGTGTAAACACTTCAGAGAGTCTATTTTTGATTTTATATAGTAGTGATGGGCACCGGGCTCAGTTATTTGATACATTATCCATAGAGTTAAGTATTCCTGCATTCCTAGGAAATGATATCGAACAAATTTATATTACCCTATACAAACCCTAACCCTTTTAAATTTTATTTTATAGTGCCTTTTGGCATATCTCCCATTAATTGAACACACAAGCACATGGGTCACTGTGAGGCAAGCGTTAGGTTCTCTTAGGAGGCTAGCTATCAGAAATGAATTATATCTGTGGCCTATACGCTCAGCGAGGACCAGTCGGGTGAGACGGTTTGCAGCATCTGAGAACTCCTACAGTGAGGTACAGAAACGTGGTGGGTTTGCATTGTGTGGAGTTTTCAGTGTTGCCACGGTATCACCTGCGTGGTCCATAGAAGCAATGTCAATTGGGTGAGCTGGTACGCTGCAGTGGCTTGCCAGGCCAAATAATGGCATCCAAGATACATCATGCCCACCACTACTATATTGTATATGATAGGGTTAGGGTTAATGGGTAGGTGCACATATATATTTGTTGAAATCTGCTATAGCTTCTGAAAATTGTGGGTTTTGTCTGTGGGGGGGTGGGGTTAAGTGGATTTTTAAAAAGAATGAGTTATTTTTGTGTGTAATGTTCTGTGTAATTAATGCTTTCCATGTCCCATTTTTATAAATGCAATATCTTAAAAGAGTGCAGGGGAAGTTGATCAGGGAACATACGTGCTAAGTCAAAGATATTCTTTTTAAGGGTTAGGAGTAAATAAGAAGATGTGAATTTAAGACAATGCTGGGGGCAAGTAAGGTATAATGTGCGTAGTCTTTCAGTGTCCTAATGCAATTAGGGTCGACGTGTTTTCGGTCTTAAGATAACGGTCCCCTTTTTGTGCCTGTTACACACCGTGAAACGGCATTCACGTTAGTCTGTTCGGTTTAATCGGCAGTGTGTTCGCATAGCGGATGGCGATGGGAGCCACTTTTAATTGTAGAATTGAAGTTGAGGTTATTTGACTGGTGTGGAAAATACAGTTTGTGGAGGAGGGAGGGTGGCAGTTAGGACAGGGCTGCGGGGTTGGTCTCCCTATAGGCAAACGAAACGCCGCGATCAGCCATCTGCTATGCCTCGCGCGACGGAGCCAGAGTCCACTTGTGTTTATTCAAATGTGTTCCTATCGGATATTGTGCTTTAAAAGTGGGTGGGGGCTTCAATTGCGATCGCTTATCTAATTCATTTTCCAATGAAATCCCGGAATCTTCGTTCTGTCTTATTTTTTTTTTCTTTTTAAATCATACTTAAAATCAGGGGTGGTTTTGTAATTGTCAACTACAAACAAAGTTCACATTTTTTAAACGCGAAGTGAAGAGTCTACAAAGAAAACAAAGATCACGAAGAAGGGAGGATATTCTGCAACTGGCTGTACTGACAACGCCAAGTAGTGTAGTTTTTTATTAGACGTGAAACCTTCGGTCAGGCTCTGTAAAGTGCAATATCTGTTCCTTACAACTCTTACAGAGATGGTAATTTAAATTATGTCTGTTGGTTATAATTACTTACTTGTATGTTTGTTGCATGTACTCTCATATTTCAATGTCCGTTGTAATCTTTGTTTTATGCGCGGTCACTCCAAAGAGATGATTTATATATTTGCTGCTATTTACAAAAAAAATCTAAAAGAAGCTTTTTGTGTACACTGTGCTGTCTCAGTCGTGTTACATGCTTTCCTTAGTATTTTGTTCAATAAATGAAGACATTTGGTTAAATAATCTTTACCGTGTCATTTTGGGTGTTAACTAGAGCAGCAGAGGTGTAGGCGTAACGAAACTGAACTGTGACCCAGACGGTTCCGAGTTCAAATCCCACAATGTACACTACCGTTGTCCTTTAGTGAAGGTTCCTTAATCAGCATTTCTGTAGTAATTACCCTGCCTTTATTGTTGAGCAAAGAGTTAATCTGTCACCATATAATTTACTATTGATAAGGTCGACTTGTTAGCGAATAAACACTAATACGATTAACCAACTACAGACTGTTTATCCTGCAAGACACCCTTAAATCTAAAATAAAATTATAATGCGTGGAACGTGTAAAGAAAGGTGTCTTTTTTCTGGAAGTTTGTGACCAAGAGCTGTGCGTCAGCTGATCAAAACATAATTTTAGTTAAGCAGTACATTTTATTGTGAGTTTTATTGATTAGCCTACAGCGAA
>JAOYSI010049463.1:27054-39526 GCA_025775065.1 Hiodon alosoides | reverse complement strand
TGCGTCAGCTGATCAAAACATAATTTTAGTTAAGCAGTACATTTTATTGTGAGTTTTATTGATTAGCCTACAGCGAACTAGCCATGAAGACAGTGCGAGAGTCATGCGGCGTTCTTCTTAGACACGTGTCCCTTTCTAGAAAGAAGGCCTATTTAATTTGCTCGGTTGAACAAAGCCGAAGTGAAAGTGATTGCTCCGATGAAAGCTCCTCCCACTTCCCACTGACACGACTGCACACGACTAAAAACCACCAAATTACACCAGAGATCTAAACAGTTATAACAGTTTTAAACAAAACAAATCTTGATCGGGAAATATTTGAGATTTTACAGGGCCACAGATGTCTAGGCCTAAAGTCTAGGTTTTTCTGGCAATGGGAATAAGAAACACAGCACTTTACTCTACACTCGTGTTATTTGTATTGTCAACTCTAAATGCTGTTGTCATTTGAATCACTGATATTTAATTTAAAGCGGTTCCGTAAATATCTTCATTCTAAAACAGCGACCTCTGAGTCGTAATTTTTTTACAGGATATATTCCATGAAACGGGGTGGTATTTCGTGTGGTTAGCCCTACTGGCGTCAATTAGTCTTTCTGCTTTCCGTCACGGGGGTTGATCTGGTTTCAGAAGAGCCAATGTCCCATGGTTCTTGATTAAAGTACACGAAGGATACTTTGCCTTTGTCTGACGAAAGGATTGATCTGTCGATGAAACCATACGAGTAATCAAGTCTTTTGGCTTATATCAGTTGACACAAATGAAGCCTGGTGAAAGGTTATATTTGGGCAATTTTTTACTTCACGAAAACCTGAGACAGCCAGAGTCAGAGATATTAACGATTTCTGACTTGCAAGTGAAATGGCCGGAGTGACTAAAACGTTATAATGGTGGGGATTCATTATCACCTGACCCCTTAAAATGCAGTTATAAATGACACGCCCATTAAAGGCAGCAAGTTAGACGTCGCTGACGATTAAAGTTCCGGAGCCCCTCTGAAGTAGATGCTTTAACATTACAATCTCAGTTTTGTAAATGCTGTAATACAATTGTAACAAAGTTAATGAGATGGGGAAGGCACTATTTTACGCTCTGTGGTCTCTAAGTGAAGCGCCCCGACAATTCATCAGGTAGGCCCTCTCTGAAAACTTGAGAAAAATTATTCCGTTTATGAATGGTGCTTTTTTTGATAACACAAGTGCGTCTAGTTTTGTAACAACGGCATTGAAACTGGATTAAAATCTGTGTTGTTGTGTATTCACTACGTTTGTATGTGTCTCCCCCTCTTGTCCTAGTAAATCTAACCGCCTGGGCTATCAGATGCCGCTTCCTTTGCCCTTGCCGAAGCAGCTCGTTGTTTTCAGTCTCGGAGAATGGAACGCCTATTCCAACCAGACTAGCATATCTGTTGAGGTTTCGGTTGGTCAGGACATAAAACCTCAGATGATTGGGACTCTCTCACCTCAAACAAGGTAAAATTATTTCGGTTACTTAAACGATGAGACAACCGGCCTTGACTTTTGAATGTATGAAATCCTAATTGAACTATTTTCGACATGGTTGTTTTTTATTTATTTATTTATTTATTTATTTATTTATTTATTTATTTATTTATTTATTTATGCGTGAATGTTTTTCTTCGTTTGTGCTTGCCCACGGCCTTTGATATATATGGGTGTCATTGAAGGTGCCTGATCTGGGAGGGAGACTGGAGAGTGGACCTCCTCACAGTAGCCACGGAAAAGGCTGAGAGAGGTGTCTACGGGAAGGTTTTACTTACGGTCTGTGGGGAGGTACAGTGACAATCACTATTAAAAATGAACAAATTGCTTATGGTTGTTTTAATATGCGTAAAGGGGTAGCCTCTGGGTTTCATTTGGAAATGAACACTTGACAACCATACCGATGGGCAGGTGCTGTCCTTTCGAGCAAAGCTGATTAACAAAATTAAAAAAATACATTAGGTTACTTAGGCAACGCAAGGTTTCTGATGTTCAAATATGTGCACAAAAAGGCCAGCTTCAGCAGCAGTACTCCCGTGTCGTCTCGGAAACGCCTCGCTCCTCACTGGCAGCCTTGTCAACAACCGGAGGCCTTCTCTTCCATGCTGGATAAAAGAGGGAGCCAGGAGGTGAGTGACATAGCAGATGGTCCCCAATTAAGGAGGAAACTAACAATTTTATTTATAAATTGCTCTGTACTGTGTTTCTCTGCTTAGAGGTTACCACCAAATCGATTCCGCCGACTCATTTCTTGTTTGAACACGATGACATGCAGTTTTTACTAAGAATTGGAATTTTTAAAATATAGAAATAATCATACAAAAAAGACTCAGGTTTCGGATTCTAATCCAGTCCTTTGAAATGGCTGAGTATCTGTGTCTATGTTGCGACAGATGCATGCATCTGTATCTGATTTGAGAATTTGACGCAGCTGGTGACGCCAAACTGCACAGCCCTGGAGGAGAGCAGGCCCCAGAGCGTTAGCTTGGCCGAACTCGAAGGCAACGCGACACAAACAGAAGTCTCCACTCTGCTGGGAAAGTCCTGCATGTGGCCCACGGTAGGGAAATCCATTAAGAATTTGGCAGGTAGGTGGGGAAATCCCTCCCCCAAGCGATTAGTGCAACCGCTTCTCATTTGCGTCTCTTAAGGATAAGATTCCGCGCCGGACAGTGATGGGGACACGAGGCCAGCTGGCCAGCCCCTGGAATCCCAGCCGAACATCCAGCCCCAGGAAGAGGACCCGCTGCACGCTGGCCAAAGGGCGGACTGATGAGGAGAAGAATGCGGTGAGGGTGAAGAAGAGGTGCAGGGCAGGTAAAAGGCATTCTCAGCCCAACCCCAACCCCAACCCCAGCCACTCTTTCTGCTAGTCAAACCACAGCACCGAGCGAAGTGGGGGAGGGGCCAGGGTAGGTAAAAGGCACTCTCAGCCCAACCCCAACCCCAACCCCAGCCACTCTTTCTGCCAGTCAAACCACAGCACCGGCAATCCACTCCTGTGCATGAAGGTTCTGAGTTGGGCCCTACCACTGGTTTAACCAGAACCTCTGAAATGCAAAACCCAGTCAAGAAATGTGTTCCTCTGGCAGATTTGATCGGTATTCATAATGCCAGGTTGAGTTATTTATTTTAGATTTAAGTCAATAATATTATTTAACGGTCAATATTTAACAGGCGCCGATATCCCAGATGTTGATGCATATTTATGTTATGTAGTAACAGTGAACCGTGGAACCTTTTTTTTTGTATGTGTGTGTGTGTGTGTGGGGTGCGCGCGCGCAGTCTGTCCGTCGCGCCGCTGGTGCCATGCCATGTGCCTGAGCGATGCAGAGACGGCCGTCGTGATTGGAGGAGAGTCCGCGGAACAGGAGCGCTGCACAGACTCTCTGTGGAAGCTGGAGATTGGTGAGGAGAGACTGAGATGCAAGCGACAGAAATGGCTTTCAGTACTGTCTGTGGCTGATGTGTTGATCCAGCTGTGACGTCTCTCCAGACAGCGACTTCTGGTTCCCGATGAACTCTTCAGGCGCGGGGCCTGCCCCGCCCTGTTCACGTGGTCACTCCGCCACCTATGACCCAGAGTCCAGAGCCGTATACGTGTATGGAGGCCTGAAGGACGACCAGCGGCACAGTGACATGTACATTCTCGACACCCTGACGTGGAAGTGGAAGCTCATTATCGTGAGTGTTTTTGAGGTCCAGAGTCCGTCAGGTGCTTTGGCTACCCTTAGGATGCTCAGTGTGGTTTAACTTGGTGGATGATGATGATGATGATGTCATCAGTATATGTTGTATTAGTAACGGTGGCAGAATATATAGGAGTATACACAGATTTAAGCATATTTTGAAGGCCCTCTTGGTGTAAAAGCCTGGGATAGGTATTAGTTACTACATTTACCCTGAATGTGACTGGGTCTTTCTCCTGTGAGTTAATGTTCAGGATTTCTCCTTACTCCCAGGCCAAAGGCAACATCCCAGCCTTGGCGTACCATAGTGCCACCATCTACAGGAAGGAGCTCTTTGTGTTCGGAGGAGTCCAGCCCAGCCGCTGCCCCGGGGGGACAGCCTGTAGCAACTCGCTGTACATCTTCAATCCCGAATTTCAGCTCTGGTACCAGCCCATCGTAGAGGGGGATAGGCCAATGCCCCGGTTCGGGTCAGTGTCGCACGGAGATGGTTGTCGCTTGGCCTAGAGTATGGTATTGTAGACTGGGCTCCCAGACTATGGACCAAGCTGGGTTCTAGAATGTGCCAGATGTCCATTATCACATTTCCCTGGAAACTGTTGTTGGCCAAGTAGCGATGGAATAGCAAAAATAATAAACTGTAATAAACAAACATAGCCGGAACACAAGGGCTGTCTCCTTATCAGACCAGATGCTCCCGTTATGGCAAAATACAATAATAAACGCATTACTGGGTAGTGAATTACCACCGATCCTACGTGCTTGGGTGATCCAGCAAGGCAGTAAACGGCAAACTAAAACGTGCATTGGCCATGCTTTTAACAGGCACTCCACCACACTGATGTCCAACAAACTGCTTATATTTGGAGGTAGGAAGACCGCAGCCTACCTGAACGACCTCCACATCCTGGATCTAGGTAATGTTGGCTTCAGGGCCCTTAAAATGAGTGCTAGTGTTGCTTTGTATGTATGTATATGTGATGTCCGCCGAGACTTGAAATGTAATTTTTGGCTGCTCTGGGCTGGGTGGGTCCTGAAGGTTTCATGGAGTACAGTGCCTTGAAGTGCGAGAACATGCCTCCTCTGCCTAGAGGGTAAGGATGCATTTACTTAATGTAAATCAGGAACTAGGTTACGTTGACGTTGCGTGGAAATAGGAGGCGTAAAGCTGTCTCTGACGATTGTCCGCAGTACAATGTGTGTAGCCAAGGTCATGTGAATGTGACAATAAGAAATGGGGACTGCTGCATGGCGAATGTCCTTGCACTGATAAACCATTTGGCACATTGTTTTGCACAAAAGCCTGTTAAAGATGGCTTGTTATTTTACCGCTGATGCCCGTTCTCACTTTGTGTGATTAGCGTTGCTGCGTAGCGTCACCGCTGGGTTTTTCAGCAGGATCAAAACTGACGCTGTCACTGTTGTGATCCCGCCGTGTCTGGTCAGGTTCCACGCGGCCGTCCCGCTGTCCGGCGACAGAATGCTGATCAGCGGCGGGTGCAGCGCGATTGGGGCCCTGCAAGACGTCCACTTCTTCAGCCTGGGTGAGGTCTCCTCAGGGCTCTGTCTGTGAAGGATAAAGCTGAACTAGTGTGCATCCTCCGTTAAAGCGGCACTTATGGTTGTTATGGTGGTTTTTTAAAATGGTTTTTTATTTGGGTTGTAAAATGCATTTTTGTTCACCCATCTCCAGAAACGGCCTCCTGGACCTCGGTAACCTGCCCTGCTCTCAGTGCCTCCCCCCGGGCAGGTCACAGCGTAATCCGGCTAGCTGGCACCCTCCCCCCGGACACAGACGTCCGCTTTACCCTGCTGGTTTTCGGCGGATCAGACTGCACCGGGACCTTCTATGGTGACACCTTCAAGTGCACCCTGGAGATCCCGGCGAAGAAGAGGAGTCCAAACAGTGAGGGGAAACTGGGTCAGGTGGGGAGGATTGTTTAAATCTTTTAAATACTTTTAAACACTAAGCGAATTGATCCAGCAAGGACTTGTAGAGAGAGAGAGAGAGAGAGAGAGACCCGTGACGCATACTGAGGCATGCTGGGTATTCCGCCTGGCTGTCAAGGGACTCGGACATTACTACTGGAATTTCTGTGGTTTTACTTGCCCCCTCTGCCTGTCGGTTTCTATCCACTTAGAGCTCAGGGATTGGCTGCGCTGAACCTGTAATAAAACCGGATAGTACGACTGGCAGGCGACATGTTTTTTTTTTTGCTATGACTATGATTTTATTTACTTTCACACCCTGCAGCTAATTTCTGATAATAACAAAAAGCACATTAAGTGCTATTTTATTTTGGCTTTTTTTTTTAACATGGATTGACTGGACAACTTTTATTTGAGTGTTGAGATTTTAATTATTCTGTAAAAATGGCAGTTTCTTTTATCTAGTATATTTTTCTAAGTTTGTTAAACTGTGGACTGCAAAAACTGTGTTCCTTGGTGTGAACAGTCTTTTAAGACTTTTTGAACGTGTATGATTTAGCTCTCATACAATCAGTGTTTATTAGCTTTGTGTCGATTTCCCCCTAGTGGGCAAAGTATGGAATGACATTAGACCTCAACAGTGGGTAAATCACGTGTGTTTTCACCACAGTTCGTACAATAAATGGCTTTGAATGTATATGCATGCGTTACTTGGGTTAATGATTTAGTACGTGGTTTCTCACAAATCAATGGGTGTTAAATGTTTCAGTGAGCATAAATGTCATTGCTGGGTTGGCTCTCTGCAAAGCCTTACTTGGAACATGGTGACCGTGAAAATAAAGCAGTTTAAGCAGATGACTGTTTGGGCCTTTTTGTTTAAAACAAGACTGAGCCATCCCATTACACGAAAGCATTTTAATTCTCCGTTTGCAAGGTCCAGGCATGCAGTGGGGCGCGTTCCTCCCTGTGGACTCATGCGCTCTGGTCCGCCGGAGTGTCTGGCTGGCAGGACGGGTGGCTCTCCCTGAACGCTTCCAGCTCCAGTAAGGTCCGGTTCAGCCTCTTTATAGTGGGGAACTGATCCACGTCCACTTTGAACCTAGTGGACAAGAGCGTGAGGAGACGGCGGGTCACGGTGGAAGCGTCGCGTTTAAGCGCTTGGTACTGCCGTCACTCCTGACGCAGAGGCCCTACCTTTCGGCGTTATAAACCTGAGGCACCAGACAGATGTCTGCCATCGAGATCTAAAGGAGAGGTAAACGTTCAGTTAGTACCTGGGACCGTGCTTCTTGGAGCTCAACGGCAGACCCTGCAGAGTGACAGGATCCGTTAAATATAATTCATCCCTGGCAGACACGCGTTAGCTCTGTTGCATAATAAAATGTGCTCTGTAGTGACCCACTGCAATTTTTAAATCCTGCATGATCCCACCACATTTGTATTAGTGAAATTTAAACTGGACTGAGACCATGTACAGGTCTAGTGTTCAAACTAGCTCCATTAGCTGAAATAATGGTCATATAGATAGAAGACGACCATTTACCTCATCACCTACACAGTACTTCCCAGCTGTCTGTTTCAGGAGCTGCTCCAGCGCTAAGGAGGCAGAAAGACGGGAAGACAATTGGCCAAAATGACCTACAACCCGGAAATGGTACACCGCTACTTTGTTGCTTTGATGCTAAAATACAACATTAGTACCCCACCTTCGAACCCGCGGGAGATGAAATGCTGGGCCCATTGCACTTTCTCCGCTCCGATCTTCTGTAGCACGTACAGATTCTGAAAAAGGCGACAGGATGAATTCAAACCTTTGCCACTACCGCCCACTGGCTTTGGGGAAAAATTTGTGGGGATGTGTGGACATCACTGGAACCTCAACGGACACCTTTCAGATATTGCATGGAAGTTTTGATTGACAAGCCAGGCATTACGTGGATAGTAAATAAGGTGCTGAAATGTAAATGCAAATCTAGCCGAGATCTGGTCCTGAATGCCAAATGTCATAAAGTGAACTGTCCCACCTACCTCTAGGTGTATTGTGGAAACATCCCTCCCCCTCTCCAGCATAGACCTGTTTGCACTCGGATCCCCAACTGTGAACCACCTGTGCTGTGCTGTGTTGAGACCTTGCTCACCTGGAGGGGCTGTATCCCGGAAGCGATGACGTCGCAAATCGCGCGCACTTGAGCGCGCTTCTGAGGGTCGACGGGCAGGAGGCGGGGGCCGGGCTTGGTCTCCTCGAGGTATTGGATGATGGCCAGCTGGGAGTGAGAGAGTGACAGGTCTTCACCGGAGGCCATTGGTGCAGCCACCAAAAGGGCTCCATCATTGGTTACCGTTCTCACAGACTTAAGTGGTCTGACGGTGCCCATTCGTCTGTGATGAAAGCTTTTTACCTCTCTGCGGTCTTGCTGCATGACTTAATTTCACAGTCTTTTGAACCACACAAGAAATTGGCTGGATAAAAACTGTCTATGTATTTGCAGTTAACTTCAAAAAAAGTTCCATACACCTTAAGTGTATTCACGGCTTGTAATAAAGAAAGAAAAAACTATTATAAATGTTATATCTTGAGACCTATACTGCGTCTGACATTTAAAGCAAATATTGATCAATTCAGAATTGGCAGGGATCTCATTTGAAGTTTAAATATTTGATTTTTTTTCTTTCTTTTTTAAAGTAAAGGTCAAGTTGTGAAACTGCAGTAAATAGATTGGACCACACTTACCGACTGAGACAGAGTGATGCCATCAATTTTAACAGAAGGTACCTGCTGCATTGGGTTCAAGCTCTTGTACTGGTCTGTTAGCTGAAATGAAATAAATAATGCACACGTGGACAACTTCTGTAATTAAAGTAAGGAATGCAATTCCACTAAGGTGCAACAACGTGGAAATGATTGGTTACCTGTTGGCCTCCGTCTTTGATTAGGTTGACCGGTACCTGGTCATATTCAATACCTTTCAGTGAAAAGGCTGGGGAGTACAGAAAACCAGTTCCTCAATCCACATGGTTTCAATTATGTATGGAAAATCAGCAACGAAACACAGAAAGAGAAAAACCCTAGTGTTCACTGGGCACAAGGAAATGGTAAATGCAAATATATATCGTCTACAGTAATTTATCTGATACACCTACCGATTCGGACCCTCCATGAACAAGAGCTCCTGAAATACCCATAAAGAACGGGCTAGGAAAACAAATAACGCGTGATTACAATAGGGTACGTAGATTCTGTAAAGTTACCATTTGAATCACGGCATCCACCACGCATTGTTCAAATTAACCCATACAACGTTAATATTTACCTTAGTTTGAGTGGCCATGGTATTCGAACCCAATGGGTAAAAAAGTACAGTTCAGAACTGGATGGAGTCGAACACTATACTTTTTTCTGACAACCAATCGGACAAGTCTCCGAAAATCCTCCTCCTCGGGTTATTATGCCACATGACTAAGCACTTTGGTGAACCCCCCGAAGTACATTGGGACGATTTTAAGGTATTATGTTGGCTTATAATTTAGTATGTTTTTTTTCTTTCTTTCCTTAAAACAATTTGACAAATATAAGCTAAATATGTAACCCCGGGTATGGAAAAGCGTCGCGTAATAAAACCGAATTAAAAATGTTTTATTGTATAATAGGTTCTTAATTTCCCCATATAATTTTATAATAAATCGAGTGCACCAATTACATTAATTTATTCGAGATGTCTTTGGAGCTAACTTGATCCAACGCCAGCTGAACTGACTTGCTTTCTGTCGCGCTGCTACTAAAGGGAAGTACAATCAAGAATTACCTTAACGAGGCAAGACATTGCAGGGCAGGGTAAATGTGGTGGCAACGTATTCCACGTTGTCTTATTTTTCCCAGTTTGGTTTGGGCAGTACTTCCGTATTGGGAATTCTCTATAAACACATTTTAATCTATAGGCATAAGTATAAATCGAGCACGTATACCTTGCTTAACATGTTTAATGAATTATTTTTGTCACGTGACTCGGAGAAGCGCATGTGATCACACAGTCTTCTTCTGATGGTGGAATAAATCAGAAACGTTTTATCATTATACCTATAACAAGATGGGTATTCCGTACAGATTCCTTAACTAGTCCATTTTGACATCGAAAAAGAATACATATTCATTATTTTTTTCAATTTATTTAGAATTTTTGTGTTGGATCAAATGAAGGACATTACGTAAAAAGTTTAGGATTGACCAAGGTTCTACCCAACTAAAAGCCTCGACATTTATGCGTTATTACTTTCTCACCAATGAAGTCCAAATAACGGAGGGTTGTCACAGTTCTTTCTGATATGATAGGTCAACAGTTTCTGAAGCTTGAACCAATCATTTTTACATGATCGTGGGCGTTCCTTTTCTTGACGAATGAATGAACATCTTAGTTTAGGAACCTCCCACTATAAAATCTATACGTATAGTTGAAGTGTGGTGTCTGTGTTGGCTTAATTCCGAACAGGGGGGGCAGGGATTATTTTTTTTTAGGGAACATTGTATAACTAAATTACATATTAGTCATGGCAACGGCAATAATGATATCACTTTGGAAGAGAAAGGTAAGATTATGTTGCCTAATCTCTGCATTTAAACTCGTTGTTTTGCAGCAGCGAGATTTCACTTAAGTTGCAAACATGTTTAGGTCTACCTTAACCTCTGCCTACTAACAGTTGGTAGCATTTGCAATTTTATTTTAAATTGGTTAGAGTTTATACTTTTCAAAGAAAGTCTCCAGTGTTTCTTGCTTTATTATCTAATCGGTAATTTGCAATCGCGACCTTCTCACCCGTTACCCTAGTAAGGCATTATACTGTTAAATAATAATTGTCCAACCAACTTTAACTCTCAAGCAAGGAGGACTTTGGCTTGTTTTCTCACTCGAGTTATAAGGGCACTTGTCCACCCATTCGCCTTAATGCAGTGTTCATTTTCATTTCGCTACCGCGTGTTTTTAAAATTATTGGTTTTGGTTATAAATATGTGCATACGTTCCCAAGCATGTATTGATGTAAAGATGTATACATTGTAAACTTACTTGGTAGGCCTTTGCGCGCATTTGTGAGCGTCCAGCAATTCAGCAATTTGATATTTTTAACACTTGTGGCTGCATACCTCATCTACAAGTGGTGGGATAACGCCTGACCCTAATCGTATTTCAGATATGCAAATTACTCGCATATATTTTACATTATATTTATTCAGCAGACTCTCATCCTCAATGTACAAATGGTGCAACCAGTACAAAGTGTCAAAAAGTAGATACCCAAGCTACAGTGTCCTGTGTGTTAGTGCTGCAAAAAGGTGGTACAGATTGGTGCAGATTGGATACCGTGTGGCAATATTTGAACGCCACTACGTATTTGAACACTTCTGCGGACCAGGTGCATCCCTTCACGGCTACAGTTTACCCTTGGTCGCATGGATACGTGCACCAGGATGTACCATGTCACAAAGCACGTATTGTCTCTGAGCGGTTCCAGCAGCATGATAGTGAGTTCAGTTCACTTGCCCGGCCTATGCAGTCCCCAGATCTCAACCCAATAGAGCATCTTTGGGACGTATCGCCTTCCAATCTGCAGCAACTGCGTGATTCAATCGCGTCAGCATGGACCAACATCCCTATGGAACTTTTCTGACACCTTGTAGAATCCATGCCCTGAAGAATTCAGTCTGCTCTGGAGCCAAAGGGGGTTCAGCCCAGTATTAGATGAGTGTATCTAATGAACTGTCCGTTAAGTGTACTCAACCTATACCTAATTTCAATACCACCCCATACCTGCATGCTCTCCGAATGGTTCTTTTTCATTACGGATCACTATAATCGGGTAAATTACAGACTAATATACGTATATGTAAGTGTTTGTTTGTTTGTGTGTGTGGTTATGCCGACTGTGCCGTTTTTAAAAATGTGTCATTAAAACGATAATCTGTGGGTTACTGACTGCCAGTCATCTGTTTTTGTAGGTGCCCTTCCAGGTTGGCCGCATGTGTTACTCTTCGACAGTGGTGAGTTGATTCATTACTTTCCTATTGAATTATTGTGTGGACTAGTATCACACAGTATCGTTCTGTGGTCATGTGATGAAGTACTTCTTATATGTGCATTTCTACTTGCACAGCCAACAACTAAGCTGTTCATTGATGGGAGGTTTGTCGAATCTAAGAGCTCAGAGTGGCTGGACATTCACAACCCCGTGAGTACCTTTACCCTGTCTTAATGCTTAGTTACAGCTGGATGTTTAAATTTCCTGTCTAAGGGTGAATGTAGAGGCTCAACTTCTGCCTGTTGGGGTGGACCACCAATGTCAGTTAATTTAGGGTTCTGTGTTGAAGTCCGTTTCTGACACCGCCCCCTCTGCACTAGGCCACCAATGAGGTGATTGGGCGGGTTCCCAAAGCCACCCAGGAGGAGATGCTATCCGCAGTGGACTCCTGCTCGCGGGCCTACCGGTCCTGGTCTGAGACCTCCATCCTGGCCCGCCAACAGGTGTTCCTGCGCTACCAGCAGCTCATCAAGGAGAACATTGTAAGGCCAGAAGGGAAGGGACGGGACGGGTCGGATTGATTGGCCCAGTGCAGTAATGCAGAAAGTTGTTATGGTTTTGTGGGACTCCCATTATTTGTCTGGAATGCAATAATTATTCTCCGTTATCCAGGACAATGTGAAGACTTTTTGTTATTTAAAGTTACACGACCAGTAACCAATCCTGTAACTGCATTATTTCTTTACAAAAATTGTTGTGATCCTATGACGATCATTGAGTGCGGGGGGGGGGGGGGGGGGGGGGGGGGGGGGGGGGGGGGGGGGGGGGGGGGGGGGGGGGGGGGGG
>JAOYSI010049463.1:16717-27044 GCA_025775065.1 Hiodon alosoides | reverse complement strand
TTTTCCTATTTTATTTTTTTTTTTCATATTTTTTAAATTTTTAAAAACCCCCCCCCCCCCCCCCCCCCCCCGTTTCAGAGAGAGCTGGCAAAACTGATCACCCTGGAGCAGGGCAAGACACTGGCAGACGCTGAAGGAGACGTGTTCCGGGGATTGCGTAAGTCGGGGGGAAACTGCTCCTGGAGGGGCGACTGAATGTCGTCGGTGACTGCTCTCGCTGTAGGCTTGTCGTCGGTGACTGCCCTCGCTGTGGGCTTGTCGTCGGTGACTGCTCTCGCTGTGGGCTTGTCGTCGGTGACTGCTCTCGCTGTGGGCTTGTCGTCGGTGACTGCTCTCGCTGTAGGCTTGTCGTCGGTGACTGCTCTCGCTGTAGTGTTTGCCCATGAAACGATTCGCTCTCTAGGACCTCTGCTGAGCTGTACTCCTGACGGATCAGCGTGTATAACAGGCCCCTCCCTCCCGTCTCTCTCTTCAGAGGTGGTAGAGCACACCTGCAGCATCACCTCTCTCATGCTGGGCGAAACGCTGCCCTCCATCACCAAGGACATGGACACCTTCACCTACCGCCTGCCCATCGGCGTGTGCGCTGGCATTGCCCCCTTCAACTTCCCCGCCATGATCCCCCTCTGGATGTTCCCCATGGGCATGGTGTGTGGCAACACCTACCTGCTCAAGCCCTCTGAGCGCGTGCCTGGCTGCACCATGCTGCTGGCCAAGCTGCTACAGGACGCCGGGGCCCCTGATGGCACTCTCAACATCATCCACGGCCAGCACGCAGGTGGGGGGAGAGGGGGGTTAGTGCGCCCAACACGCAGGTGGGGGGAGAGGGGGTTAGTGCGCCCGGCACGCAGGTGGGGGGAGAGGGGGTTAACAAGATGAGCTAAGCCTTTTCTCATCTTCTGTGTATCCTTAGCTGTGAACTTCATCTGTGACCACCCCGCAATCAAGGCCATCAGCTTTGTGGGCTCCAACCAGGCAGGGGAGTACATCTATGAGAGGGGCTCCAAAAACGGCAAGAGGGTGCAGTCCAACATGGTACGATTCAGGCCCGGAAACGTAAAGGATCTGCTGCCTGCGTTTATAACTCTATTTCGTTTTCTCTTTAATAAAAAAATTGCATTTTTAATTGTCCGCCACATGGTGGCAGTGTTGTCTCATCGATTGTAGAAAAATCTCACTTTTTTGCGGATGACCTCATCCTGGACCAAAGCAACTAGACTGGGAAAAAGTTTATTAATTGGGAGATCTTTTTCGAAGCTGGCATGGAAAATATTAAGTGATGTAAGGGAGGACAAAGGGGAGCACACGTTGTGCTAGTGTCTAGAGTTTATAGTCATGTTATGTCATGAGAAGTCGAGCACAAAATGAACATGGACAAAGTAAAATTTGGTCAAATTAACTGGCCCGGTTTGATTACTCTAAATGAGCAGTGAGGCAGCGAGTGGCAGGAAGCTGTTAAATGAGAAAATTGCCTTTAAACGCCGGTAAAATGTGAATGGGGAAAAAGCCTGGCTCATGACTTGCTTTGGTGCAGTTTAACACCATGACAAAGGCCTTCAGTGTGTCTCTCAGTGCGGATACACTTAACGGGTGGAAGAGGAAAAAGTCGTTTCCAAAGTAGTTTCAAAACACGAGTTTCACGTGTGGCGTGTACACTTACGGGATTTGTCAGTCCTTTACCCTGATTGGACGATCTGTAATTCCTCATTGTCCGATGCTCAGAAGATGCTGGAGTTTCAAACCGCTGATCTGTAATTAAAGTAATTGCACAATTTACTTATTGTAAACCTGCTTCTGTTTGTTTTCTCGATTGTCTTCGTTCTTTCCTTCTTCCCCCGAGGGCGTAAATGCTGACAACAGACGGCCTTAATGACTGGATTGAGGTTGTACGTTTTGAGTAGTTAGTGGAGGGTGAAAACTGTCAACCTAAGCCGTTTTTTTTTTAGCTACATCGACACTAGGTTTTTATGGGTGTTGCAAGTGGTTGATGATGGTTACTTCTGCTCTGCCCGTGGGAAGACTGACCCCTGCTGGCGCTGTGTCCAGTGGCCTCATGCCCATACAGAGGTCTGAAGCCTGTTTCCGCTTTTGTGTTTTCTAGGGAGCCAAGAACCATGGCGTGGTGATGCCTGACGCCAACAAGGAGAACACGCTGAACCAGCTGGTGGGCGCGGCCTTCGGTGCGGCCGGGCAGCGCTGCATGGCTCTCTCCACGGCCATCATGGTGGGCGAGGCCCGGGCCTGGCTGCCTGAGCTGGTGGAGCGTGCCAAGGCGCTGCACGTCAACGCAGGTGCCCCCCCTTCACCCTTACAACACGGTCTGTTTACGGCTGTCAGTGTTAAGGGACACACCTAGACTGCTCTTGTGTCTGGTCCTACACTCCAGAAGTCTAGAGGCCTCACTGTTGCTTAGAGGAGTTTTTTGTGTGCAAAAGGATCTTGGTCCTGGGTGGTGAAAAGGAGCCCCTTCAAAGCGGTATGACAAACGGACGTGGACCCAGGGTGGCTGTGTTTGCGCTCTGATTGGTCCCCTGCACAGGGAGCCCTCTGACAGCCTCTTGTGGGAAAACCTTGGGGGTTCCCTCTGCCCTCATGTGGCAGCTAGACCCAGGCCTCACCATACACTTGTCTGGGACCTCTCGCCCAGGTGACCAGCCTGGCGCGGACGTGGGGCCCCTGATCTCGGCCCAGGCCAAGCAGCGCGTGGAGAGCCTGATTCAGAGCGGCGTGGATGAGGGCGCCTCCCTGCTGCTGGACGGCCGGAAGGTGCACGTCAAGGGCTACGAGAACGGCAACTTTGTGGGGCCGACCATCCTGAGCAACGTCACGGTGAGAGTGCGGGCGGGGATCTCGGTGGCACCAGCGTCGCCGGGTAGCCCAGCAGAGCGAGTGCGGTTGTTGGAGCTCACCGTCGCGGGGAGGATTTTGTGTGGTGTAGGCTGATGCTGGGCAGGTTCGTATCTGTATGCATTAAAAATCCTGCGTCCGTTTCCCTTGCGCTGAACCACAGCCCGCGATGAAGTGCTACACGGAAGAGATCTTTGGGCCGGTCCTGGTGGTCTTGGAGGTGGACACCTTGGACGAGGCCATCGGCCTCATCAACAACAACCCCTATGGCAACGGCACGGCGATTTTCACCACCAACGGGGCCACGGCTCGCAAGTACACACACGAGGTGGATGTGGGCCAGGTGAGTGTGCGTGTGCGTGTGCGTGTGCGGAGGCATCTCTGTGAGAGGGCCATCATTGCCGCTAGCCACTGGCCTCGTTTCCGTGCGTCTCTGGATGGCCCAAAGCTATGGCATACTCTACCCTTTTTCCTTTACTTTTTCCAAATCGTCCAAAATAGTCGGGGCAAATATGTGCTTTCCTGATCCAAAATAAGTTCGAAAACAGAAATATTTTCCATGCATGTTTGTTGGAGGGGTTAGGGAATCTTAAATTAAACTCGAAAGGGATTCCTTTCGAATCCTTGAATGTGTGAAGTGTTTAAAAATGTATTTATTATTATTATTATTATTTTTATTATTATTATTTTTTTTTTACAGTTTGCTAACTCGCGGTGCCAGGTTTGCCGTTGACATGTTAGCATAGTGGGCCATGTGCTGCAATGTGCGCCAAACCTCTGTGCAACAACAGGCCAAAAAAACCTTCTTCACTTTCCCATTTGGCCACCGGGGGCCCCGAATTACCACAGACTGGCTCAGTATTCCAGGTTCCGGACAGGCTGCGCCAGTTTCCATTCCCTTCTTTTTTCAGTCCGGTCTCCTTCTGCAGCTCGTGCGTAAACACTTACACGGCGCTGCTCCTCGTCTTTCAACTTTTGCCCAGGAGGGTTCATTCTTATGCGGCAATAGCGTTGTTAGTCTGTCAGGTTTCAGTTTCGCGGAGTCTGCGCGCTGAACGGTTGGAATCTCTCTTTCCCTTGTAGATCGGCGTGAACGTCCCAATTCCTGTTCCTCTGCCCATGTTCTCCTTCACTGGGTCCAGGGCCTCCTTCAGGGGCGACACCAACTTCTATGGCAAACAAGTGAGTATCCGTCTCCCAGTAAACAAGGTGCGCATTAGGGTGAGGTGAATGGGTCGGGTGTAAAAGTTAGCCGCATTGGTTGTAAAGTTGGTGCTTCAAAATACGGTGATGAGGTAGGATTTTCCATTACACTTTCACCTCCCGCAACGTCTTTCCCCCCTCCCCCGTGGTTTAAAGGGGGTCACGGTCTCATCGAGGAGGTATGAGGTCTTCTCTGTGCTAAAGCCTAACGGAGCGTCTCTCCCTTTACAGGGAATCCAGTTCTACACTCAGATTAAGACTGTCACCTCACAGTGGAAGGCAGAAGATGCCACTTTGAAATCTCCGGCTGTCACCATGCCAACCATGGGGCGTTAACTTGCCTTCTGCACTCCTGCAAGACCCCCCTCCCCCTCCTCCAGGGAACAGAGGAAATAAATGCGTTTTTTTTTTTTTTTTTAATTGAAATAACTCATCCATTTGCCCCACTTGCTGCAGATCTGTTAATTAACTGACCGGTCAAACGCACAACTGACGAGCCTTAACGTTTAGACAGAATCTAATTGGGATGATGTACTGTGTTTATAAAACCATGACTTTTGTGGACTCCGCAGTAGCATTAACCATGTTATGGGATCACATCCTTGCCCAGCCCAGACTCAGCCCATTTGGCACCAGATTAGCAGCGGTGCTACCGAACAAGCGTTTTTGGCAAATCTCCATTGGCTACATCAGAGGGTTGGGGCACAGGGCAGAACGGTTCCTTTAGCGCGCATCCTGAACATGTGAAGCTCTGTGCCTTTACCCGAGGTGTTGCTGTGTGTATGTAGCTGGAGCTCCTTGCAATGCATTTTCTGATGCGTTCTTAAGAGATGTGAAATTTGTGCTTCGTGTGTCTCACAAAGTAGTGTTGGTTTAATCAAATAAAGACCACGTTTACGTAAAGATGGGTTTGCTGTCAGACGGGGTTGGTTTCCATACGATGTCTTGTGTGACTGGAATTTCAACTGGACAGAGTTCTTTATTTTAATAAGGAATACGAAAACAACAATGTTGGACCACTATTTCAACAGGACATCACCATTACTGTATCATGAACTAAATATTTTCTAGACACTGATTTTGGTTCACACCAGGCTAGCATCGCCATTACTGTGTCATACATTTGAGAAATGTTTTAGACACTGATACACTGGTACACATCAGGGTAGAGAGGTAGGAATGCTGGCCTGGTTTGGGTCTTGTGACCTGGGTGTTTGGTAGCCTTGCTGAGGTAAGAGCTTAGGCAAGAAGGACACTGGTGTTTGGGTGATGAAGGTCGTGTCAGGCGGTTCCTTTGCAGACCTGAGCGAGAGACACAGGAAGAAAAATTTTACTGCAGGAATGAGATGCACAATGTGTTATTATCCTTTACGGTAGGGAAAACAGCCTTTGGTTTTTCTTGTGCCTTACCCTTGGTCTTTTTTAGAAGGTTCAGACAAAGCCAAGGACTGGATGGGTTTCCTGAAAATGCAAAAAGCTAATTCACTTCCTGCTGCAACATCTATCAGCTTCCGAGCCCTCACCGACCGCACCCGTTCTGGGCAGAGGCAACGTGTGCGCATGTGACATCCTCGGCGAAGCCGGCCGGCCGTTTCCCGGCACACTCTGTGGCCACCTATTTTTACTGTTGTGCCCAGCCCCTCGTCCCCCCCCCCAGTCGCTGGACGGAAAAGAAAATTGGTTTAAACCTAAGTAACGTTTTATGGTAGCCTCGCCGCTCTGAGAGAAGCTGTTTAAGAGATTAAAATGAAGGCGGAGCCTCAAACAAAGGTCCTCGCGCAGACGTGGAGTCACGCCGCGTTTTACTACGCCAGGATTTTTTGTTTTCATGTTTTATGGACTGCCGTGGGTCGGTACCTCGCTTTGAGGCCGTTCATTTTGGCAAAAAGCAGCCGGAGGACTCTCTCCTTGTGTTCCCACGTCAGCTCCGAGACGTCTACTTGGGTGTCGGGCAGACGAGTCCTGCAACGCGGAAGCGCTGAGTTAAAGGTGGAGAAATGTGTTAAAACTGTACAGTGATGTGTGAAAATGACATGCACGCGGAAAGAGTTGAAGGGGGATTACCCATTTGAAAAGTACTCATTACCCAGCAGAATAAACCGATGCTTTAGAAATTAAATTACATTTATGGAATCGACAACTTTTTTTTTGGGGGGGGGTTGTTCCTCGCTGTAACTCCTCCCACTGTACGCAGGGAGAGGCGAGGAAGTGAGACTAGGTTTCTCCAAGACATGCCCACAAATCACCCAGGAGGGCGCTGATTGGAGGCGCTCGTTAGCCATGAGCCGAGAGCCCCACGTTAGCTAGGCATGATGTGAGCTGGATCCAAACCGGCCAATTCCAGGTCGTAGGGCTCAGGTGAGTGCCTTTACCGACTGAGCCTCTTAGAGAGTCCTTACTGAAAACTCACTGTTTTAGTTACTTCAGCTGGTTAATGGCTTTGGCAGACCCAAAACAGGCAGTCGCCCTCCGGCTCTGGAGATCCCCAATCGGGTTGGTTTTATAACCTGCCCTAAATCACCTATGCGATTAAGTCCAGTTCGCCATTAAACGTGATGATTTCAGGCATCATATTAAACCAACCGGATGGGGGAACTCCAGGACCGGAGTTTCGGACCGCCTCTGTGAAGGACGCTTGCAGTAGCTGGGGCTGCCCGTACCACTTCTCCGCCTCCTCTAGGTCGGAGTAGACGTTGTTGGTGCTGTGCTCGTTCTTGCTGAAGGTGCGGACGCGCGGGTACTCCTGGTGGCCGGCGCGTGCCAGGCTCATCTGGTGCCGGTAGGCCTCCTTGGCCGCCTGCCTGTATTGCATCCGGCTGGCCTGGATCTCCTGCTTCACCTGGCCCAGGGCCTCTTGGAAGAAGCACTCCAGCTCCGTCCGCTGCTCCACCACGCCCCGCGCCAGCAGCTTCACCCGGTTCAGCTCCCTCTCCCGCACACCCAGCATGGTCTGCAGCTTGTCCATCTCCACCCGACCGGCCTCAGTGCGCACCACCGCCCGCCGCTCCGCCTCCCGCCGCTCCCGCTCAAACTTGCCGGCCATGAGGCCCAGGGCGCGCTCCAGCGAGTCCACCTTCCTCCTCAGCTCCGCCGTCTCCTCCCTCTGGTGCCTCAGCCGGGACACGTTCTCCTTCACCAGCCGGTCACTGGTTTCCTGAGGGGCCAGTCACAACAACGCTATGGTGGCTAAGTGGGGGCATTAGTAGTGGGCAGATACATACGTATGTTGATAGCAACAGCCCACAGGTATCCTGTGGAGACCCTAGCTACTACTGGTTGCTCAGATCTGATGGGAAGTACCCTTGGACTGTGTTGCAGACTGCCTCATGCTTATAGCCTTCTTTTAAAAACCTGTTATTTGGTGACAAGGTGAGGCAGAGGTCCGTGTGTGTATTTGCCCAAGGCAGCAGTGCAGAGGAGCCTGAAAAGTTAGAAAACCACAGGCACCTCGCTGCCCGAGAGACTGGCAGGCACCGTCGGCGCTCAGGGAGAGCGGCCCCGCGTGGAAAACAAACAGGGGATCGCCGGCACAAATAAACAAGACTGGGGTGAAACACCGTCCAAAATATCCCGGCCGGGAGCAGCACAAACACGGCCTCGCCCGTGGACGGGGCTCTGCTCGGGCACCTTGTGCAGAGCCAGGGCACTGTTCTCCTCCGCCAGCGCCACTGAGGTCTTCCTCAGCTCCTCCGCCTCCCGCAGGTGATAGCTGAGGGCTTCGTTCAGCCGGATGTTCTCCTTGAACACCGAGCGGGACGTGTCGTCCAGCTGCCTGTTGGGAAACGAATGATGTCACCGCTTTTTCACACCGTACGAAAATGCCAATTGCCGGCAAAGGGATGCTGTGTCACTGATCATGCCAAAGCAAGTTTGTCACTGATCATGCCAAGGTGGTATGACGGTTTGGTCCAGCAATGCATCACTTTAAGCAGGGGTCTCTAAACGCCTGAACTCATGGGCTGGAGGGTTATCTTTCAAAACAACTTAATTTGTGATAAATTACCTCACCTGGCGGTTCCAGGCGTAACGTAGACACTAACTGAGGGGTAGAGCGAAAAACTGCAGACTCTGTGACGGACCTTTGAGACGGCAGAGCTTAGAGCTTGTACGAGCGTTTTGTAGTTCAAATAAAATCTAACCTAATGGTTCAAAACCACGCCACAGAGCACATACATTAATGCTCAGTTCAGTGTTTTGGTCTTAGACCAGTCGACTCAAATCAACATCCGCTAACTCACCTTAACTCACATGGAGAGTGCATCGCTTATGGGAAATTTCACGTTTGGTAGGAATTCAGAAGAAATACGCATGGCGGTTTCCCATCTAGTTCAAACTTGTTCCAACACTAGGGGGCTCTAAGTATGACCTCAAACGGCAGAGGGTGTAATCATTGGCTTAGGTGATGTACACTATCTGCAGGGAGGGGAAAACTAGTGTGGTCAAGATAATAACCTTGTCTTCTATAAATATTATTTATTTTCTGTCTTTCTTTTTTTCTTCCCAGGAGGTTGGCCCCTGCGCCCCCGAGCGTAAATTTAGGCTGCAATTTTGGCGGCGGGGACACTCACACAATAGCCTGGTTGTGGGCCCTCTCAGCCAGCTGACCCACCCTCTGCTCAGCCTCCTTCTCCAGGCGATCCTGTGTGTGGGAGACACGCCGTCACCGCCCACCCCCTCCATCCTGTCCCACCGCCGGCACGGCGCTATGACGTTGTGTAGACGTTAGCCGCGTCGCTCAAAACCCACTCCCTTACCACCGGCAGGGTTATCTTCAGTGCACAGTTGACAGTGCTAAATAAGCGATGGTTTAGAGGTGCAGAAGCGTGGCCCGGCTTTCTCGACCTGTCAATTCGCTGCTTTTAATTCACTCCATGTGTGCCACTCGCGTTCCAGCAGCGGTTAGATGTTGGAGCTTGTTTGGCTTTCACTTCACAACACCACAATTCAGGCAATTTCCACGGTATGTGCCATTCACAGTCCTTTAATGGTGGTTTAGGCCTCGGCGGTTTTTCGCGTTTCATGCAAAATCCTCTCGGTTGCAACTACTTAGACAAGATATTTAACTCCAGGGATGTAGCATTAAAGCGGAACATCTTTTATTTCCTCTGGGGGGAAAAAACTAAACAAACAAAACATACCTTCTCGCAGAAGAACTTGTGCTCTAGTCGTGCCAGACATTCCCTGTGTTCTCTGTCCGCGACGAACATTTTCTCTTTCATCTGCGCAGAAGAGACCGAAGCACGCAGTTAATCACCGATATGAGTCCCATGATCTGCCTTAACCACGGGAAGTGCGGCGTTCTCTCCGCCCTTACGTCCTCCAACTCCTGCTCCATCTGGGCCTTCTTCTTCCGGAACTCCTTAATCGTCTTCAGCTCCCCCTGGATCATGCGGAACTCGCCGGATCTCTTTCTGAACTTCTCTTCCAGCTCAGTGACCCTGAGTGTGTATTCAGCCACCTGCAACAACCACAGTCACAGACAGCACTGAAGGGCGGTTAAGGTTAAGGTTAAAGGTTAAGAAACTTTTGCCCGGGCCTCGTCCCCTACCCACCACTGAGTCAGGTGTTGAAGTTCTCTAGACTACTTGCCCACTAACCGTGTGCCTTTCCAGGACGCGACTAGCCTAGGTCACTTCACACTTGGATCCAAATGAGGACTACAGGGGCTGAGCCTGTTAAGGCATCTTCAGCGCCGACCGCAACACAACGTTTCCCAGAACCAGTCCTACATGGGCCTATGTGACACTTCCATTCATATTCTAAAATGGGGATGTTTCAAGTTGGTCCAGACCAAACTTATTCATTTCTTTCTTTCTTCCTTTTTTTTCCAGAGCTTATTGGGTCCCGTTTTTACCAGGATGAAGTAAGACGAGATGGAGATGGAAAACAGCTGCTAACCACGCTGCGCGATTCCAAGTTTAGAACGAGGCGCATTTTGATAGGTCAATTAAGACTGCTGCAATAACCATCAAGCGGCTTGTCTCGTCTCCTCAAAGCCGGAGCCCATCACGAGAAAACCCCTCTGGTGTTTTTCTCCCGGAGCTCAGTCTCAGAGAGGCAAGAGTGCTCGCACTCGCACAGGAAAAGCACGATATTAATTTGTCACAAAGAAGTCGTACAACCCATCGACGGGGAACTTGTAGGTCCCAAGCTCAAGCAGTTTTTAATTACGTGTTTATTTTAAACACACAGAACCGGATTAGCATAATTTTAGACTGTACGCTGGAAAATGTAGGGTTTTTGTTTTTTGATTTATTTATTTTGTGTGTGTGTGTGT
>JAOYSI010049463.1:0-16617 GCA_025775065.1 Hiodon alosoides | reverse complement strand
TAGCATAATTTTAGACTGTACGCTGGAAAATGTAGGGTTTTTGTTTTTTGATTTATTTATTTTGTGTGTGTGTGTGTTTGCTTTGTTTTTAAATGAATACACTGCGCCTATAATTATAAAGAGCACTGTGGGTCAGGAGTGCCTGCATTTTTCAGGGAGCTGGGTGTTTTTTAACTGCCATTAAATAAACAACATTCACCCTTGGGTAAAGTAGGACGATGAATGTGATTTATTAGACGCTGCGCTTGGCAGGGCACAGGGCGCAGAACATCCATGGAGCCAGCCGTTTTTGGTCAAACATGCAAATCTTCTCTTCCCATTTCTGACCTGTCTGCCTCAGACTGTCCTGTCACACCCTGTTCTTGGAATGTGGTCGTTATGTTTGTGTTAAAAAGACATTAAATACTCTCTTTCCTATGGTTAGCCAATTGAAACGCTCCCGTCTTTATGCTTAGAGAGTTGACTTTAGCATTTCCTATGGACAAGTTTCTTGGTGGGTAAAGAGGGGCAAAGAGTCAAAATAAAGGGATAACTTACAAGTTGTTCTTTTTCTTCTCTGGCTTTCGTTTTCTGCTCCCTTAACTGCTCTTCCAACCGTGCAATCTGCAAGGGCCACAAACAGTACCTTGAGTGACCTGCTGGGTGAAACGGTCAGAAAACAAGACAGGCAAAGAAGCTGTCCACAAAGGGTTAACTATCACATTCAGGTAAGGGCCAAAAAAAACCTGGACGGATCTCTGACCTGTCTCTCCTTCTCGTCATCCTTCGTCTTCAGGAAGGCGATGATGTCGATGGTGTCCTTCTCTGTGCGGTACTGCTGACTGTTGAGCTCCTCGTTGGCCCTGGCCAGCCTCCGGGCGGCCTCGCGGTATTCCGTGCGCGACTGCTCCGTCAGGTCGAGCCTGGCCTCCCAGAGGGCTGCGTTGGCCTTGGCCTTCTCAGCGTCAGTCTCTCTATCCGCTTTGGACTCTGATGGCTTTCCGTCTTTCTTCCCTTTCCTACAGTCACAACCCAAACCCACCACCCACCCCCAAGGCAGCTCAGTCTTGCAATTGGGAGAGGCCGTTGGAAGGTGAACAACAGTGACGTTTACGTGCCTCAGACCACGGTGTCCTGCGGGTTGTCTTCATGACAGAAACGCACGCCCACCGGCAATGGACGCTAAACTGAACCCTGAGGCGTTGATGAAATCGGTGACACGGCCATGTTAAAAGAAAACTGGTGAGACAATGGCCCGTGGTTTCTACAGCTCCAGTATCTATTAATGGGGCTCTTTGCATTATTGAAAACGCAAACATCCGTTCTTGGATGATCCTTGGGATGAGTCACCCCGAGTATCTTAACCTTCTGAAAGTATTCAATTATACTGTAGGCTTACAACTGCCCTGCCCTGCCTCCTGCCTTGCACTTTGGATGAAGCCTTGTGCATTCCAGTATATATTTTGCTCTATGTGATTCTGCCCACTGGCGCCAACTTTTCACTGTTTATTCTTGATGCCGTGCTTGCAGTAAATAACAAACTTGATGCATGCCCTATCATATATTATATATTTTATTGTAATATTATGAATTATATTAGTCATCTAGCTGACACCTTTATACCTAGGGTGACATACAAGTTACAGCTTTATATATTATATATGCATAAATTCATATGATATGTGTCAATATTGATGTATATACACAGTGAACACAGTGAACTCATTCCGATACATAACCACTGAATAAGTATTAGTATAATCTTACCCTTTCGCCTTTTTCCGATTCTTTCCTTTCTTCTTGGGCATTTTAATTTTACAAATTTATCAGTAGTAATAATAAAACTGTATGGTTAAACTCTGTCACTTGTTGTTATAGAAACGCAATAAAGTACACTTATGTTTTACGCCAATCGAGTTTTGGCTGTGCAGACACATGACATTTTATATACTCAAATATTATTGGCCAAGACCTAGTACATCTGTTATTAACCAATAAGAAAGGAGTTCATTGTAGCGCTTGGTTGGGTTAAGCAAAACAATACATAAAGCGCCGACGTTTATCACAACTGTAATTACGTTAAGTACCTGGTAATGATAAAATAACTTAACAGTTTTTTCTATATATTTATTATACCTTTGTGCTTTGAAATAGGCTATTTTAAATAGGTGTACAACAACAACAAATTCTATAAAAACCTTAACATAATTTAGCTAATTATCTTACAACGCTAGCAGGGAAGAATCTTTTTTTATAGCATTAAAAAAATTGCGTTGAAGCAAATACATGCCATTTAATAGTGGTCATTGTTGTGTTTTATTTTTTCTGTAATTAATCATATTTAAGGTTTGGTGTTGAACACCAAAACCAACCTGCACTGAGGCTATGCAACTATGCCAGGTCTGTAATTGTCCGAATCTGCATTTTGTATAAAAATAGGGGCGTCATCGGTTGTGAGTCTTCACAAATGCTTAGAGGCCTAAATGCTGCAGAAAGGATAGGGTTTGACTGTTTCAAGGTTCATACAATCACTTGGATGGCGTCACCTGTAAATACTTCTGGACCGACGTGCGGTCCACAGACAAGTATAGTACAGCATCGGCAAGCAAACCACAGATACAAGAATAACACCTGGGCTGCACAGAAAAAACAACGGGCAATTTTACTGAATAAAACATTTGCGGAGAACGACGCTGTCGGTGTATATGGATTACATACACTGCGGAGAGGCCGCGGGAGTTAAACAAACTGCAGTTGACATGGCAGATTCCGAGAAACCCCCAGGCGTCAGTTATAAACAATGTATTGTTAGGGCTAACAATTTTATAATCTAGAGCCAGTCTTGCTTCCCTTGCGTCTGCTCAGTCTCCCACAACGTTCGCTGAGCGTTTTGCCCCATCAAGAAGCTGGACAGAGCTCAAAGAGCATTCCAAGAAGAGCAAAAACAGAAAAAAGCATGTATCAGAAAATGTGAGGGTGTAGCTACTGTAAACCTAAGCTTATGGCATTTAGTACTGGCAGCATGTATGCAGCTTGGCGACTAAATTTAAAGCTAATTGCTATGAAAAGTTGAAGAAAAAAAACTGAAATAACCCCTAGCTTGTCTAAGCTGTGATTATCATTGGCATTGTAATGACATGGTTTGGGTCTCTTCAATGCACTTTTTTGGTAGGACACCCACAAACTAATTCTTGAGGGTACCGATGCCGGATATTAATGATAGAGTTGAAATGCAGCTATGTATTCGCATAGCAAAGCACGTTTCAGTGGTTTCTTCTGGTGTTTGAAAGACTTCTCATTTTAGTGAACTGCCACAGCAGCTAGGACATAATTTTGAGGGGGGTATTAGCTTGCTTTTTGTCACAAGCATGTGCCACATCACAGACAGCTGTATCATAGTTTTGAGAGGTTTCATTTAAAAGAGAAGCCTCTAGCAGCTATTAGGGTGGTGGAGATTTACCATAGTGGTTTAGATTTTTGCCAGATGATATTTTTATATACATTCTTTTTTATATGCAGGTTTTCCTTCTTGGGGTCTTGTTTTTATGGTGTAATGTGTTAATCTTTTGTGTCAAAGCGTAAAACCTTATTCTAGTTAGACTGGAAGGTGTGTTTCCCTCTTGATGTCAATTTATGGTGTAATATGTCTTTCTGACAGCAGTGCATTGTACAAAGGGGGTGCTAAATTTTAATGTCCTTTCCCTTGTTTTATTCAGCTGGCAGTAACCTAAATCAGCACATTCTCGAGGTTTGGCATCCAGCGCTACCACATTCATTTATGTTCTTTCTTTGCAGCTCAGTGCATAATAGACATACCCACTATTGTATTTTAACGACTTCCTTATACACAAGGTGCAGTCCTTGCTTTGCCAAGTCCAGAAAGCAGAGTTTATTATACATGGTGAGATTTTGGTGATGTACAGTCTGTAGGCCTACCACCGGTAACATCGAGCATGATGCATCTGGACCTGTCTCTCCGCGTAGTTATGTCCCAACTTGATTGTACTGTAGATCTTTGACTGTTAATGTATTTTCTGTACTTAGCGTAATTGAAACTTCTCTATAATTGCAGTTGGAGAAAAGAAGACATGCGTTTGCCCAATTTCAGTAAATTAATGTTAATCCTGGATTGGAGCATGCATGAATCACATGCACACCTGGCAGAAGCTAATCTCGGCTCATTGGCCTTGGTCCTCTACCACCTGTCTGACAACATTGTTCAGTGAATATTATCAACATTTCTTTTGCGTCATCTAAATACATATATTCTTAAATGTGCAAAACAGAGCTTAACTCTGTTTTAACTCAGATCTTAACATTATTGACTAAATATTCACTTCAGTTGGTTATATTTTTAGGATTAAGGATTCCTAGTGGCTTTACTGGCAGAAAATAGGTAATGAAATTGTTGCTAAAGCATTCAGTACACTGGCAGGCTACAACAATAGAGAAGGTGCCTATAATAAAATGAATAAGGGTAACAATGAGGGGAATATAGTAATAATAGTAATAATACTGACGAAAGAGACAGCTGTATAGAGAGCCTTTGGTGTTGTATTTGGACCAATACTTGCCGCAAGGGCTGAGGCAAGCTTCTCTCTACAAAAGATCATGGACACATCTGCTTATGGGAAGCGTGCAGACAGGGCTTTCAGGGTTTCTGCAAGAAGTGAGTATTTTTTAATGACTTCTTCATTTTAAGCACAAGTCACCTATTAAATGGCTTGTAGACTCTGGCTTGCGGCCCCGTTGCCATGGTGAGCGGAGTGTCCCTAAACTGACAGAAGTCACTAAAAGGTCCAGCTCATGCATGCTTGTAGAGTCAGAAAAAGACCATAATGGTGTACCACAGGATTAAAAAAAATAAGCCACAGGATTTAGAAAAAAATGTAGGAAAAAAGTGCAATATTTTTAGTACAAATTATAACGTTGGAACAGTGCGTTGTACTGCCGAGTGCCTCAGGGCCTGGGATGGCGTGAGTAGTGAGTGACTGCACCTAGCCCCGCCCATCCCGCACTGTCTTTTCTGTGGACCTTCACTCAGCAACTCTTAATGCTGGTCAGGGACCTCTACCTCCCCAACCTCCATGTCTCGGAGTGAGGGGTTGAGTTGGGGGTGGGGTTTGTAGGCATCGTCGGTCCCTGCGTGCGGTAAACCTGGTTCAGGAGCAGGAATGTCTTAAGATGCAGAATGGAGAGCCTTAAGCACATTATATTCTGAAGAGTGAGAGAGAGCGAGAGAGAGAGAGAGAGAGAGAGAGAGAGAAAAAAATATGTGCAACCGTGCACATTTCCACCCCGCTCTCTGTTATGTGGCTATGTCTGCAACGCCGCTTATAACAGGCTTGAGAAAAGCCCACTCTGGTATGGGGCTCGGTTCACTTGAGGTCCCAAACCGAGCTGTGCCTCTGATCTGAGCAGCATCTCCAGCTGCTTGCGCAATGCACGTCGCTGCATGGAAGAAAGGTCTTGCTAACAAATGCCTTTCATTGAGGAATAGCTGATAAAAAATCCACCAATGGTTAAAACCACTCCAGCCACCCACCTAAATCTCTGAACAAGACCACTAATGCTTTTCTTTTTAAAACTTGCCTTAAAATACTATTTTTTTCCCTTGGAAGCCCTGTGGTTAGCATGTAGATGAGTGGGTGTAAGATGATTGCACACAGTTTTTGCAGTTCATGCCAGCTGGAAAATGACCTGCAGTTGTACACATGCACCAAGCTTTTAAAGTATGCATAAGAAAATGTGTGGGCCACACAGAATTTATGCTACATAAGGTCACTTTCAGGCATCATTCGAAATTTTCATCTCGGCTTTACAGAATTCTTCATGCATTCCTTCTGGGAAAAAAAACACAAGCTAGAACTCACCAAGGTGTGAACCATCACAGTCAGCGTGTGGGCAGCCAGGTTGTAATGCAGATTAGGCTTTTCCCCCCATATTGTTTATTACTGTTCATGCCAGTAATATTTTCACTGCAGTCTTTCAAGTTTTGCCTCCCCCTTCTGTGCAGTTGTTCTCTCATATTAAAATGATTGACATTCCATGTCTTCACCACAAGGTTCCACTTTAAATTAGATAATGTCATTTTTACATTTTGCATTTTCTTAAAACAATAGGGAATAATAACACTTTAATGAGTTGTGAAATAAATAGCTCACAATAAAGGGTTGTTTTAGAATGCTAATTTGCAGTTACTATGTATGTGTACGAAACTTGAGCCTCAAGTTAACTAGTCATCCATTTCTTAATTAGCAAATTCCTGACATCATTGCCATTTAAAGAAACTAGTTGAATCTGAGTAATTTAAAGTTTTTATTTTAAAGCCAAGAAACTTGTAGGGCAAAAAAAATCTCAGAGAGAAACCTTGAAACACGAGTTACCCTGTAAGTTTTAATTAAATACAGCCATAAAATGTATTTTAAGATCCAGCCAACTGTTTTGATGTCCCGATAAATACTCTCTTTTTTTCCATCTTCTTTTAGGGGGCTTCCTGGCTCCAGTTTGCCCACTTAAGTTGGAAAAAAAAAAAAAAAAAAAAAATTATTGCTGGTTTCTGCATCTGAGAGAGAGAAAAAAATCTGACTGTTTCTGGTAGGCAGGTATTCGATATCCAGCTCTTTCGTAAGGGGGATGTTTAAAAGAATTGGGATGGAACGCCACAGGATTGGTGGATGGCTTTTGTTGGCGTGGCCCTGTGCCAGGCCCTTATGTCTTTATATACAGTAAACAGATGACCGAACAGTCCTGAGAGCGCTCCGGTATCCACTCGGTCTGTCTCTGCTTGTCTCTTGTCACTTCCACAGGCTGGTCCGGGCAAGGCTGCAGAAGTCAGCGCTTTCAATAAGGGGCACAGAGACACATTTTAACTCCTCTTTCACAGATAGAGTGTTTTCCGAAGGCTTAAATAAGACAGCGGTAGCAGCTTTCTCCTGGTGTGAAAAAGATGGCTCTGCAGATTTTGCTCCTCTCTGTAATGTCCCTGTGGGCTCTGGCTGGGAACTTCCTAGCAGAGGCAGCGTTCTACAACCACGAGTTCTCCGCCAACATGGAAAACCTCCTGCCCAACGTCCTCCCTCGTCCCAGCAACCACAGCCGCACTTTCTATGGGATCATGTTCGACGCCGGCAGCACCGGCACCCGAATCCACGTCTACACCTTCATTCAGAAGGACCAGGGTGAGTTTCCCCTCTCCACCTCCAATTCTGACCCCGGCAGGGGGGCAGGAGCGCAGACAACTGGCAGCCTGCTGGGATGTCTGCGTCCACCGCTCGCCGGTCATTCGCTACAGGGCGCTAAGACAAACATGCGCTGCGAGGGCGGGTTAGTGAGCCTTGTGCAGAATCCAGACGCCATGCAGGAATACCTGTCGCTGTGCTCTCCTCAGTGTAACTGCTAAATTGTATTTTGGGAGGAGGACTTGACCTGGAAATAACCCTGGTGTCCTTAGACAGGAACTTCCACCAAAATATGATGCATTGCTGAGGATTTGTTGAGATGACATATCTGGCATCTCCGTGTAAATTTAGGCGCGAAAATAGTCGCTTTAGTTTGCGTATTAATTTCAACACTAAAATGTAACATTGTTGCTGTATGCTTTTTACACTGGGTTTTGAGCAAATATTTAAACACAGCGCATTATAATATATACGTTTGTCACCGGTACTAGATTTTACGTTACCTTTTCAAAGTGTCGAGTTTGAAGGGCTTTTTTCCCCCCTCCCTCCTCATAGCTGAGCTGCCGGTTCTGGATAATGAAATGTTTCACGCAGTGAAGCCCGGTCTATCATCCTATGCAGACTATCCCGAAGAGGTAATCCTTCGTCCGCTATTTACTTTTCTTATTCTGACGAATTCGAAAAGTGGTGTCATAACTTCTAGCTTGTCGCGTGCACGGTTTCTTTTCTTCAATGGAAATTTCTAAACTGCAGCTCAAGAAAAAAAAATTCTGTGCGCGTCGGCTAGTGGTACTAAAAAATTGAGATTTGAAACTGAAATTCTGCCACGAGAATTCTGGCGATAGGACAGTCCACAAATCCCTCTTTGCAGTCCGTTGAAAAACATGCCCCCGTTTTAACAGAAAAAGACAAACTCAATTAGACGCTGAACATGTAATTACAAAGATGTACAAAATGTATTTATTTTTCTTATTACATGTTGGGACTCATGATGGATGCCTAATTTGCCTTAGCAATTATAAATCAGAATGCTCTGGTCTCCGGGGTTAGACATGCTGATATATCTCCCCTTTAATTTACTTGATGACTAAATGACTGTAATATGACTTAGCAGTAGTATTCGGTTAGCTCTTGTCCGCTGCATATTTTTATTCACCAGAAACATGCTTTGTCGAATGCCGGCTCTCTCAGGGCGGAAACACTGTTAGACAGCTCCTGAAGGTGGCCAAGAAGACGGTGCCTCGCTCGGAATGGAAGAAGACGCCGGTGGTCCTGAAAGCCACGGCGGGGCTCCGGCTCCTTCCTGAGGAGAAGGCCAAGGCGCTACTGGACGAGGTAATAGAAACGTGCAACTTGCCCATGTTTCTCAGCCTACTGTTACGACAAGAGCCGGCACACAAACCGCGAAGTGCTTACGAGTGTCTTCAAAATGAAAAATGATAAACATGTCGTCTGCGATTCGCTGCTCGTTCTGTCTTTCCTTCAGCAATTTGGAGTCGGGAGAATCTGTTTTATTAATACAAGTCTCGTTTTACTACTGCACTGACCGCTGGTGCGTTTCACCACCGTAACTACAGACGAATTGGCAGACATTATTTTGGTTCGTTTCCCTAATCCTAAAACGAAGTATTTCTTGAGGTCAGTCGGAACGACTAGACGGGTCTCACATTCTTTTTTCTGGAGTGCTTCTTTGAATTCAGGACAAAATATTATGCTTCGATGCAGTCTTTTTAACACCCCGTGAGTGCTGAACGCAAATACCATAAAAATTATTGGCGTAATTGAATGAGGCTTGTTTTGTATTTACTGACATAATTATTTTAAATTCCTCTGCTAGGTCCAAGAAGTCTTTGACGACTCCCCTTTTTTTGTACCAAACAACAGTGTCTCCATAATGAATGGGACAAACGAAGGTATGTTGGCTTGGTTTCTAATCAAACTTACATCCGTCTTCGATAACTTGCAGGGAAGTTGTTGGTCCTCATTATATGTATTAGTTGGTCAACCCACGTATAGTAGACGTCCTCGAAAAAGTTAATTACGCTTGCTTTGCTAACTGCTAAATAACATTTTTAAAAGTCCAACCTGTTGAATTCATTAAACGTTATATTAATTAAAGCACTTTTAATACATAGTCTGAGGAAACTGCAATTACATTGGGTTTGATCCTGTTATGGTATCTTCATAAAACTGTCTGTGCCGTCGTCTGTCATTACCTCATTGTGGCAGTGCAGTTAAGTCAATTTGTCGGCGTCCCCGCCCACATTTTAAGTGCTCCTCCACATCTCTCCTCCCAATCATTTGTTTAGCACTCCCGCATCTTCAGACGTGAAATTAATCTTTTTGAATTTATGAGATGCACAATCTTAAACAGGAGCCCCGCGTAATTGCCTCCTACTACTAAAATTTAAAACGCATGCAGATGATGTAATGGCTCTTAATGGACTCTCCTTTTATGTCTGTTACCTAGCAACAGGGAACCTATCAACATCTTTAGGGCTTTTGGGGTGCATAAGCTCTCATGAGCTGAATTGGTAAAATATATTTATCCAACTGGGGGGTTGATTCACCTTCTCTCTCTCCCTCTCTTAGGAATCTTGGCTTGGGTAACAGTCAACTTTTTGACAGGTAAGGTATTGCTCATATTTTGGTAGGGTGGTGTAAATGGTTCCCTGGGGTCGTTGCTGAGGTTGACAACTGTACACATGCCTGAGTAGTGAAAAAAAGATCCCTCTCTCCAGTCCGATGCTGTAAGCTGAGTCACTGTACACCATCTGGTCGCGACGGGATGCAATACCCCTTTTATTTTTCCGTTTTCTAGCATAATAAAAACACTGCTTTATTAAGAACCCATGTTGGGGGCCAACAAAAAAAGTATTTTCCTTCCTGGCAACAGGCGAGTTATAAATGTCTGCCGTACTTCCTGTGAAAAGACCGGCCTATGTCTGCAAGCAGAAAGTGAAAAAGTAATCAGGTTCTATAAACAGCTCTGCTGAATATGGGGTTGTGTTTGCTATGTGCAGACACTACCTATTTGACTGCTTGTTTTAAGCAGTGGAATAGGGCTTCCCCTAAAAGGTTAGGTCCATGGCCTTTTCAACCACAGTTTTCAGTTATCTTTTTGTGAGGCTTACTCATGTGTATTTTGTTTTTTAGGTCACTTGTATGCCAAAACCAGGAAGACAGTGGGAATCTTGGATCTGGGAGGAGGTTCAACTCAGATAACTTTTCTTCCAAAATCCAAGGTAAATGTCACCCCACATTCCAATTTCATAAATATTTTTTGTCACTGTATTGTCTATATTTAAAAAAAAATAAAGCTACATAAAGCGTGATTACATGTAAATAATTTTGGTTTGAAGTTCTTTTTGATTTGTGTGAAAACTTTTCAACCAACCAAAACTGAGAATATTTATTCTTATAATTACTTTTCTTGTTACTTTTTAAATGGTCTATTATGGTTCATTTTGAACTATTTACAGGATGATAAATAACAAATCATTCTTCTTCTTTTCACAGAAAACAGTTTTTTCTGCTCCACCCAATTACATTGCTAGATTCAACATGTTTAACAACACTTATCAGCTTTATACTCACAGGTAAACATTCATTGTCTGTCTTAGCCTGTGGTAAATATGGTAATGTTCCGCTGTTGTCATGGCAGTGCAATCCTACCATTTCATCAGTACGAGAAGTTTCTTCCTTAATGATATTTGAGTTCCAATGATGTCCGTAGGAAAAGCTAATGATAAACATGTATTCACTTATTTTGATGTATTTGCTGGGGTTGAGCAATTGAGCATTGGTTTCTCCAATGATGACTAGGTCAATGACTAGGTGAATTAGCTAAATTCGGATAAATAAATCACCTGCTTTATAGATTGTTCCACTCGTCCACACATGAAATCGCTAATTATGCATATCCTCAAAGCCAACCCTTCATTTTAGTTTTACTGCTCACTTAGTTCAGCTTAGTCAAAATGTTTAAAACCGAACCAAGATTTAACTTCTGAATTCTTTTTCGCCGGTTTTCATGCTTGTGATATATAGGACCCAGCTGAAGCCGAGGTTGGGGAAAATGTAATCCTCCTCTCCTCTAAATTGCCTGTAATCGTCTCATTCCACTGTTCTCCACCACCAGCTCTGCAGTTCCTTTTGGCCAGGCCATGTGCATGCTCTCTCCTAACAGATTCAGAGCGTCACCCGTTTGTAGCGGCTCTGTTAATCGCTTTTTCCCCCCCCATTCAGCTACCTCGGAAATGGAGTGATTGCAGCTCGACTGGCCACCCTTGGAGCTCTCGGGGCTGAAGGTAGGTCACTCCTTTTTCAACACTGCCTTAGGGTCAGTAGCAGTTTGTTCTCTTAGTGATTCGATGAGCAGAGTCCTCTCTATCATGACTTCATATAGGCTTTGAGGTCGGGACCTCAGTGGTGCTGAGGGAACGGTAATGCAAGCTGTTTCTGTGCTGTCATGACAGTCACAGCGGGGAGGGTCAACGTATGTTCTCGTTTCCAGGATTAGACTGGAAAGTTTTCACAAGTTCCTGCCTTCCCAAGAAATTCAGAGAAGACTGGACCTTTAATGGGATCACATACAAAATTAGCGGAATCCCAGATGGTAAGAGGGTCTTGATGCACGGGGAAAACTTTTTTTCTGGCAGCATAGCGTCATCTACACGGATCAGAGCTGCGCCTGCATTATGGTCCAAGAGGCGGTTGTCATGGAGAAAAAAGCATCTTCTGGCCCAGCTGGTTTAGCGCAGTCATTCTCTGCACAAACTTTTTAACTGTCCTACTGTGGGGGAAACCATGAATTTAAGAGCAGTACAATTCTCAATAAATTTTCAAAAATAATAGCGCATTCCCATACCACAGCAGTGTCGCCAAAAGATACTGGGTTAGTCAGAAAGTTTTTTTATACATTTTTTTTAAACAAGCGGCTGGATGCTAACCGCTCCCAATTACGTGGTAAAAATAGCTCGCCCATGGGGCTGAGCTGAGTTCCGTCATTGTCCGCACATGGTTTTTCGGTGGCGCTAACCAACCAAATTTCTAGCCCGCAACAAAAATCTGAGCGTTCTGAAAAGTTGGCCTCACTCAGAACGCTGTCATTCTGGAGATACAGCATGAGAAAAAGGATTTACCTTTTCAGCGCCATATGACGTTGGCCTTACGTGTTTCGCTCAGGTTTAGAGCCAAGCGTAGATGTTTGACGGCAATCAGAACTGAATCTGAACTGGGTGTGTTCTGATTACACACACCTAAAATGTTTTTATAATTATTAATATATAGTGATCAATCCATTAATTTGTTAACATTTAACCTAAGTCGTAAGAGAATCATTGGGGGGGTGAGGGGCCCGTTGAGGCATGTGTGCAGACATGCTTTATTGCAATGTGGGTAAACGTCAAACTCTCCCCCAACTAATCCAGGTTATGCAGGGTACAAGCTCTGCTACTATGAGGTCATGAGGGTCATCAAGGGCATCGTGCACCAGCCGTACGAAGTTAAAGGGAGCAGCGTTTTCTACGCCTTCTCCTACTACTACGACCGGGCTGTGGAGTCTGGCCTCATTGGTGAGTGGAGATGCCTTCAGAATGCAGGACTCTGGGTTTCTGCTGCAGAACTGCGTGTCTGCCCTTGAAGTGAAACCAAAAATGACCACAGAAGTCCTTTGACATTGCTGATGTGTCTGTGTGTGTGTGTGTGTTTGAGAGAAGACAAAAGGTAGCAATTGGATGTCAGGATGTGTAGTCTAAACCAAGAAATTGCTAACCCAAAAGCTCAGCAGAATGTAATTACATAAGGATCTACAGCCTTAAAAATGGTTTCATTTCCTCATCCTCCATTCTTCTTCGTTTGCCAAGACTCGTCTCGTGAGAAAAGGCTTTAGTTGTTTCAACAACGTGTTGGAGGTAGGCTCAGTCACAGATTTGCTGTGTAAAGACCATATATAATAATTGCCTGAGGTCCTGTTGCTGTGTTTCAGATGGCAACCGAGGAGGCATGGTCGAGGTCAGAGATTTTAAGAAGAGAGCCAAAGAAGGTGAGAGTCCACACTTTCTTCATTTTTGAAAGCACATGAGGGCTGTATTGGTACAATTTGTACAAACATAAAATCTTAGGACTTACTTGTATCTGGGACTCCACACAATCGCACTGGCTTCACAAAACTATCTGTCCTCCAGCCAAAACGTCTTCCTCCAAAACACACCCTGTCCTGCCTCACACAAACAGGCAGGCCTTGTTTGTGCCCAGGCGTTCTGGTGGTTTCTCTACCCCGCAACGATTACGTAAGCCAATGAGATACGAGTCAAGGGTTTACCTGGTGTACACATAAAGCGTTCTCATGGTTTATGCAGACTTTGACAGTGCTGCGGGTTTGGGGCACAGAGTGCTTGTCTGACCCTGAGGTCAGGCGTGCTGCGTGGGTCTGTTTGCACAGCAGGGACAGTGTGTGGCCGTCTGCAGGAATTAGTTTTGGCAGAGTCCGTATGAACATCACCCCCACCCCCCGTGCCGTCGGCCAGGGGCAGACCTCTGCCTCAACTGTGAAACTGGGGGAGCAAGGTCTTCGGTTACATGCCTTGTCTGCCCAAGTTCTGCATCACACGCTCTTTTCATTTTACCTGCAAGGTTTAATTAACTTTTTAACTTAACATTTTTCTTCTACATTAGTGTGCAACAAAATGACCAAGTACCGGCCCATCAGCCCTTTCCTGTGTATGGATATGACCTACATCACCTGCTTGTTAAAGGAGGGCTTTGGCTTCAAGGACAACACAGTTCTGCAGGTGAGAGAAAATTAGGAGCACAGGGTTGGAGGGGATCCCAGGATGCTTGAATAATCATGATTACATTCCGTGAAAGCACTGTGTGGGATGTCTGTGACCCCTTCAACTGACAGAGGTTTTGTTCTACCCCTCACCACAGCTAACCAAGAAGGTGAACAATTTTGAGACCAGCTGGGCCTTGGGAGCCACTTTTGACCACTTCCTGCACCTGCAAATCCGTTGAGGGCAGCTGGTGGGGAGGTCAGAGGTCAGAGGTCAAAGTCTCCTTTTCACAGGGTGCTCCATTGCTGACCAGTGTTGACTCGTTCACCCTCTGCCACACAATCAAATACAACGTTCCTGACCCCAAAAGTAATCTGAGAAATTTATTTTTGTAAGAAGGACTATTTCTACTGTATGTTTAACCCATGATCAATGAGTTAATTTTTTTTACACAAGCGTTTACATTTAGCATTTGTTTCAGGGACAACTTTTAGCTTAACTGATTATCTTTTAGGACAAGGGTGGACACAGGCCGAAATGCTGCTAATTTTCAATTAGCGACGTATTTAGTTGCGTCCCAGGTGAAAGGATTCCCTACCCAACTAGCCAATTCAACCAAGCAACGGGTTTCTCAAAACTGGACCAGCCCACCCTTGTTACACAGTGAAGGATAGTTTAGACGGAATCAGATCTTACACAGTATGGAGGGAACTTTCAAACTTACTGTGGTTCTGAAGGCACCCGAGAACATGAACCCTATTTATTGGTCGGTGCAGAATTTGTTTACATTTTTGTATTAGCATGGTGCTTCATGGGGAGGGAAAAACTTTTATTTTTTCAAAAACTGCATTCATTTAAGATGGTTTTGAAAAGAACCAAAAGTTGGACCAAGGCAAAGACAAAAGACGGACAGGTCATTCAGACAGATTTTATTTTTCTGCATACTTCTTATTTGCACATAACACTTTAAAATGCAAATACTGTAGCTAACGCGGTCTGTTGCTTTCATTTTGACTAGAGAGTTGTAAATATTTTCAGCTGTAGCTGGGAGGCGTGGCTTTTCACCACAGCTCAGGGGCAGACCGAATGTGATAATCCTTTTATCCGTTACACCCGAACCGCAGCGCGCAGCCTCACGCCTGTCTTCAGGTGATGTGCCCAGCAGGCGAGCGTGGTCACGTGCAGGAATTGGGCCAGCGGTCAGGTCTACGGACGTGACCGACTAGGCGTTTTGGTTGAGTAAAACCTGCCACGCCCCCCGTTACGAGGACTTTGTTTAGCCAGTCATTTATAAATATGTATACAATGCTTTTTTTTGTCATAAGTGCTCTGTGTGATTTACCTGAATTGTTAGAAAAAAAAAAAAAAGTCAAATGATTACACAAAATGTTTAAATACCGCTAAGACGGGAGTTTGCAGGGTTTGTAAAATATACCTTTTTAAAATGTATTTATATATATATATATATGCAAGAACAATCAGTGCATTACGCCAATACTTTTTTTATCATTTGGGAAATATTAACAAGTGTTATGTATGTGTCATGACGAAGAATTTGGCTTGGCTTTGTAACTTGTTCTGAAGGTGAAAATTTACAAGCCATTCCGAATTATAGCCTAAAAACTGATTTCCTAAAACGATTTCAGAAACTGAAGGCATTGAATGAATGCAGGTGTGATGTCAATACTGAAAATAATATCGAAATGCATTGGGGTTTTTTCGATTATTGTATCAAAGATTCCTGTCTTCATTTTATTGATTTATTTTTTATTTTTTAAGAGAAAACAGCTACCAGTTGTCTCTGTATTATTTCTGAAATGTATCTAAACATTAAAAACATGTATATAATTCCGTTTTACTTTATGTCGATTCTCAATTATACTTATTAGGCGTGTTTATTCTTGTGGTTAGGACTGTTTGTACAAAAACCAGACTGAGATTGAGTCATGGTTAGATCAGACTAGCTAGTTTAACTAGTCATTTAGCAGGTGTTCTTAACGAAAACGACATATGAAGCTCACTACTTCTCAAACTTTTACCAGCTGGATATTTTACTAAACCAAGTCAAATACCCATAAATATACCAGCTTTATATGAAGTTCATTCTTCCCCGCTGAACAAGAAAATCTTGAATCATTGAGAAAAAGAAATCCAGTGAACCAATGAAGTCATCCCACCCGAGTTTTTCCAGAAACACAATAGTCAAAGTACGGCAACACATCACACTTAATACACACATCACACTTTTGACTTAACAGCTAACCTTAACCTCACGTTAATATTGCATTGAGGCAACGCGTAGCGTCACCGCCGGGTGACTGAGAGAAGAGATGCAATTTTTGACCTTGTCCCATAAAAGGACAACCGGACAAGCATTTCAGCCTTTGGAGGATGGGGATTTTTAAACTTCCTTTCGCGGAATCGCGATTGCGGATTCTTTTCGCTTGAACGTTTACCAGTGTCTGCGTGCCCATCCCAGGTGACTCAGTCGTAAAACGCGCTGACATGAGAACAGACCGCCTTACTAGTGGGAGTTTGCCAGTTCTAATCCAGGTCGTCCCATCAAGCGCTGCGCGGGGACTGCATGGCCTGGGGTGGCATAAAACACTCCACACTCCACACTCCACACTCCACACTCCACACTCCACACTCCACACTCCACACTCCACACTCCACACTCC
>JAOYSI010049452.1:11405-26208 GCA_025775065.1 Hiodon alosoides | reverse complement strand
TAACCCCTTCGTATTTTTTCTACTCGCGTCTCTTTTCTCTTACACCGCCACCTCCCTCCCCCCCCCCCCCCCCCCCCCCCCCACACACACACACACACACACACACACACACACAAAGAAGAAGAAAGAACTCTTCTTTCTTCTACCATTAACGGCAACACTAGAGGCACTAATCTTTAACTGTTTAAAAGCTAAGAATAAAGAAAGTTTGCTCGATTTTATTGGTCAATACATTTTTATTTATGGAGTAATAGAAGTTAATGAAAATCATTAAATGATGGTAAAAAGTACACGTTGTTTACATCACAATATTAACTTTCCCCAGAAAACAGTTTTGGATCAGTCACTGGCTTTAAACAGTCTGTGTTGATTCACCCGTCATGGCCAATTTTAGATTACACCCTGATGTAAACAAAGCGCTCCATGGGTATGTTCTACAAATACTGCTGGCACTGGTTGTACAACGCATAATTATTATAACAATTATAACTCTGATGAAGAAGACAATGCTGATAATTATAATGCATTTGGAAGAGACAGCATCTTAATCCATCCGGTGTGTACGTGTTCACAACAGCCAAATCTCCATATCAAAGACAGGCCGGGCCGTGCCGGTGTTCTGGGACAATGTAAGATATAATGTATTCCGTAAGAGAAGGCTCAAAATAATTCATATTATGGATGAGAGTAAGAAAAGGAATGAGCTTTGATTAAGATGTTAAGGGAGATGTTAAGCTGATGTTAAGTTAAGGAAGGCCACATAAGCCCGTAGGTGTGCATGCGTCCTCCACAGCGCACCGGCACCGCGTTCCAGACGAACACAGAGACAACAGAAAACGCCTCTGGGCACTATTCATTATACATGCACGTTGTTCATGCAATTATTGATAGAGCTTTTTATAATAGTGATCTTTCATACATGAATAATCGCCATTGCTTATGTTTGTGTCAAATGTATTGTTATTGCTGTGGATATCTTTCAAGAGTAATTGACAATCTCAAATGCTGTTGTTGGAGAACCAGAGAATAGCCAGAAGGAGTGCTAGGTGTTACAAATACACCCTCCAATGTGCCCTCCAGGGCCTGGAACTCCGGTTGGGGTGCCAGGGGACCCCTGCGACACCCAAGTGATGTGTCTTTTTGCTCTGCATTTATAAATCCTAATGGAGTAACAATATAGCCTGCGCCTCAGTGATGGTGTAAATAATTCATTTGACATGTGTAGACATTTTTAATTGCTGTTAATTATTGATGGGCTTTTTTCTTTGAGCAGTCGCTTGCATTTATTCCAGCAACAATCCTGAAGCAAAATGTACTGTTTTAAAAAAAGGGGGGGGGGCGTCTTTGGGTGTTTGTGTGCCATACAAAGCAGGTTTAACTTTGAACTATTTTGACTTTATGTGAGGAAATATTTTAAAATATTTACTTATTTTCAGCTTCTTTAAGTCTATTTGGGAAGAAACAGATTAAAGTTTATTCCACACAGCCTTTCCGGGGCTCCTGCATGTGTTCCTGAGACGACATGACCGTGGCTATGCTGCGCCATTAGTGAGACTGGCTTTGCTGTGTAGTTAGGGAGACGTTGGTTTTGCTGTGTAGTTAGCGGGACTGTGGCTTAGTGTGTAGTTAGTGAGACTGTGGTTTTGCTGTGTAGTTAGCGAGACGGTGGTTTTGCTGTGTAGTTAGCGAGACGGTAGTTTTGCTGTGCTGTTAGTGAGACTGGCTTTGCTGTGTAGTTACCGGGATCCTGGCTATGATGCAACGTTAGCGAGACAATAGCCTTGCTGTGCCGATTGCCGATGTAGCCGTATTGGGTTCCAGAAGCTCAATCAATGTGACAGAAGTGAGTGGGCCCTGGCGGATGTTTCCGTTGCGTTTATGATGGCGGCCCGCCTTGGGTGCCCGCCTTAGTCCCTCCTCTTCCCACGGCCAGTAATCGGTAAACCTATTTCCAACGTCAGTATTATGTTGTTTATAAGTCGGAAGTGGGAACTTTCTAAATAACATTAGCATACTCTGCTCTTCTACTTACAGTGAAACACTAGCCTTGGTCCATGCTGGAGAGCTGGATACTTTTCTGGTCGACCAAGCAAAGAGAAATCATTTCTCACAGTGTGGGGACTAGGTATCGATGAACAAGTTCCTAGCCTATTTGTTTGATTACAAAAACGTTAATGCATGTAATGTGAAACAGTCTGCATATCTGTAAAATCCTGTTCTAATGGGATCTTTTTTTTGTCATTCTGCTCTGTAATTGTGTTTTATCGGCGAAGGCAGGGAGTGATATTCTGAACCAAGTGGGCTGTAAATGCGTTTAGCCATTTCCAATGAGTGTAATGGAGCATCCTGGTGTCAGTGAGAGGCGCAGAGACTGAAACCCCGCTCTTCCACCAACACACCCGGCCTATCCTCAGGCAACGTTTAACGCGCAAGCAAAGCAAATTACTCCCAGAGTATTGATCTTGCACTAGATCGCAATTTTATGCTGTGTAATTTGGGATCTCATATTTAATTTGAACCCAAAACCGAACAAAAGATAGAGCTTTTTCAGGGGGACTCGTGCCAAAGAGCACCCTGAAACAAAAAAATACATTTTTCTTGCGCGTGCCGTCCGAGAGCTCTGACAGGAAATGAACGGTGGTCGCTGGACTGACAAGCCAGGTACCAGGTGGGTCTGGTGTTCAGATGGCACAAAGCCCTGGACATTTACCATGGGACCAGCTTGCCCTCAGGCCACTGGCCAACAGGGGAAGACACAAACGGGTGTGCTGTAGGAATACCCATTAAAAAACAGCTCAGTTTTACAGCATCATACAGATGGAAAAAAATTCTTAAAGAGTTCCTCTGCCAGAGGCAGCGCTATACATATAATGCGGTTTAATTAAACATGTAAAATTATGCAGAAAGTGGGGTCTTTCATATTATACCATTAATACCATATTACCGAAGCAAGATGTAAGACTTAGGAGGCAAATAAGTGCATTTTCCTGTGTGTTTCGGTATAAGGGGATCTACCATCATCTCCTGTATTCACTCAAAAAGAGCCCATATTTCATTCTGCATGTTTCTCAGCCATGAACAGTATGGAGAATGATGCATCTAAAACAAACGAGTAAATTCCAATAATACCTAAACCGATGAGTAATAGAAAATAAATCCCAGATATATATTTATTCTGGATTATATTGGGACAATTTTCAAGACATTTTAATGTGCATTTAATGTAATTCAGGAATTAAGAAATTGAGACGGTGAGACATCGAAAGAAAGGTCACTGTTGGTTCTGTGACACTGACAGTAATGTCTTGCTGTTTTAGTGTTGCTAATAATATTACTCTATTATTACTGTAACGTAGTCCTGAGGTGTCTTCATGAAGTCGTATTTTGTTTTAAAGGATGGATATTTCTGACTGGTCGAGCGGATGACAACCAGCTGTCAGGTTTGTTTGTCGAGCGCTTCAGTTGATGATGCCAGCCTCAGGAAGCTTTATCTCACAGCGTAAACGGGCCCAATTAATTACGCATGGCTTCCTTTGGCAAACGAAGAGAGGCGGTGGGCATGAATGGGTGGTATGAAGGGTGTTATCTACCCACAATGCAGCCTGCGACTCCTGTTCTTACCCCGCCGTATCTCCACACCCCAGGAGTGGCCACCTTGTCGCCACGGAAGCGCGGGGGGTCGAGGGGGGTGGAGCCGAAGGTGGCCGTGACCTTTGTGAGTGAACACAAATGTCAGGATCACGAATGACTTACTCACTTCAGCTGGAATCTGCTCTGAGATATATCAGAGCGCTCACCGAAAGCTGCTGTCTCTTTCCCCCGTGGCAGCCCCCACCCCCAGCTGTCACCACCACCAGGACATTGATCAAACAGGATGAAGGTATCAGCTCATCACCGCACATTAATCAGGGACAGCCTTATCAGTGGTAAGGGCTTGAATATGTAAATCCGATCCTTGATGTTGATAAACGAGAGTGGAATTATTCTCGGCTTTGCAACATCAGATAGGGGCCGTGAGACCAAGTAGCCGGCCTGGAATTTGGTCGCTGTGTTCACCGTGATGGAGCCCGCAACCAGCGAGCAGCCCCCAGGAAGTGGGGCATGCTGGCTGTGGGTGAAAAGGGGTGGGGGGGTGGAGGATGGGGGTTGGGTTGGTATGCAGCGAGGGTGGGCATCGCCCTGGACTTACCCACAATCCTCATGACATTGTCACCAAGAGCATGGTTTCCTCTCACTTACCCACTTACACACTTGTTGAAACAGGCCCATGAGGAATTTACAGCCACTGTACACATCAACTGTGCACACCGACTACCCAACTTGTTCTTCAAATACGTTTATTACGGCTAATCAAACTTAGACAACACTTCATTTTCGACATTTGCGCCCAGTGTCAATAAGGGTTGAGAGTCTATTGTTGCTACCACAGTTAATACAGGGCCCTCATTGTGTTGGCATGCCGAGGTGGAATTATAACCATTAGAGCTGAATCTACAAAGGCGAGCCGCTGCGTTATCTCATCTGCTGCATTGTAAAGTGGGACTGGAAAAAAATGTTGTTGACATAAGATATCTCCCATAAAACAGGCTGCAATTGGATTGTAAGTGAGGCTCGAGAACATATGACAATGCTCAAACGTGCTATTCCTGATAAGGGAGTGAGTGAGGTCGTGCCTAGGATCGCCTACACCACACGAGGGGTCTCCCTCACTCAGGACTGCAGAGGGGTCATCAGTAGAAGCCTGTGCCTTGGCCTAGGAACCAGGATCGCAGATCGACACCCACAGAGGGGGATCTACCCAATAGGTCAGCGTTGTGGTGCAGTGGTTGAGGAATTGGACTTTTGACCTGAGAAGGGCACTGCTGTTATACTCTTGAATAAGGACTGATTGTAGATAATAATGATGAATAATAATGATAATGAATTGATAATTAAAACTAAACTCATTCCACATATTTCTTGACCAAATTCTGCCTGTAGCAGTTTTTTTATGTGCTGTGTACTGGTACAGTAATAACTCCAGCTATAACTCTTTAGATACATTCAGAATAAGGCAGCAGGTCTTTGCCTACATTCATTCTCACCTAAATTAAATCAAAAATAGACGAGCGGTGTCAATCTCGCACCCCCTCTTATGGCGGATCTGATCCCAGGCAGGGGTCCCGACTTTTAAGGGCTCTGTACCCCGTCCTTCGAAGACAACCAGCAGGGTCAGCTCACCCACAAACCTTTTAGATGCACAAAGTCACAAAAGTTTCAGGATGGGAAGCCCTCCTCAAGCAAGGCTGGCTGTCAGCAATGCTCGAATTTCATTGGCCAGATTTGCGGCATGTGATCTGGCATTACTCTCTTTCACACATATAATGCCCCATATGTCACTGGAAAGACGCGGCGATCGAGCCACATGGCTGCTCTGACTTTTACTGTCTTTATCGCGCTTTAATCTCCATTTAATTACCGCAGTCAAGTTACCCCCGCACTTAATAAACAGCAGATTAGTGTGTTCCTTAATACGGTCGACACATATCTGCGCTCTACGCGACAGTGCCTGAGGATACCTCACGCTGGCATAGCGGAGCGCGTTAAATGGCTGGAAAGGGGGTTCGTCTGGCCCTCGTCTGGCCCCGCAGCACGGCTGGTTGGGCCGGCCGTTGTTTTTGGAACCCTGGCGTTAGTCATGTGCCAAAGCCCAAGCCACTGAATGGGCGCAGTGATATTCCCCAGACCTTTATGCCGTTGTTTGTCACCGCTGGATGTCATGGTGATTGGAAGAGAAAAAAAAATAGTTTTTTTCCTCGAACAAAAACAAGAAAAGCAAATGTAAGATTAGTGCCCTGGTGCGCCACAATAGAGTTGGATGTGCTATTAAAAGGGTTACTTGGGTTACTCAGCTGAGCCTGCCTGTCACCTCCGTGCCTCTAGGGGCTCCGTTCAGCGGAACCCTGTAATTACCAACACAAAGGTAATGTTAAAGTTCCTGTAAAATAAACCTTAACCTATTGGGGGCGGGGGGGGACGACGACAAGAGGAGTCCTCCTTTTAATTAGAGTTATCAATCTTAACCCTGTCTGTCTGAGATAAAGTAAAGGCAGCCACGGTTACGCCATGAAATGTAAGGCATTGTATTGTGCTCTGACTGTAAGGAAGGAGTCGAAGTTAGTGGGCAGAACCGTATTGTCCCTGTTGAAATGATTCCAGAGAGGATTTATTGGTGAATGGCTTTTAGGGCTACACAATGCTTGAAATTGACAATGGCAATCCGACACGCATCGCTGTAGTGTCTGAAACATGTTGCCTGCACCGGTTATAAAAAAAATTAAGTGTAACAGTAGATCACGTAACAGCTGTTTTGGTGTAAAGCAATGCTGCCATTTCTCACAGGGGTGGAACACCTCAAAGCGTGTGAAAGTTTTTAAAAAAATAATTCAACTTCTGAAGTTCTGTATTGGATTACACATTTTGTGCATAATCTTCCATGGTGCTGTTATTTGGAGAGATCGGTGCGTGTGTGTGTGTGTCTGTGTGGCTGTGTCTGTGTTGATGTTGAGTCAGGGCCCAGCCGATCCCCTGTCACATTTCCAATGTGCTTCAAAGAAGAGACCAATCATCCAAACCGAATTTCCTGCTCTCCCCATCCGCCACAGTCTTATAGTGGCTACCTGCCTGATGGGCCTATCATCCCAGTCTGAGCCAGTCTGAGTTTAAGGCTTGTTCATTGTATTCTGTTTGACAGACAGATGGAATTCGATATCACTGTGGCGAGACATTTTACCGCCATCCTGCTTCTTTAAATGTACTATTTCTTCGATTTGGTCCGTTTTTGTTTTCCTCCAAGTCGGAACACCTCAAACAGCCTTGTCCAAAGGAGGAAGATCACGTCTGCGTGTTCCAGTGTTGCTTGCGTGTGTCCTGACCTGTGGCTCCTTGAGCGGGATAAGCGCGCTCAGCGTGTGCGGGAAAGGAAGTGGAAGGTGGAATCCGCTGACTGCCGCTCTCTGATCCAGCTCTTGCACCGGACTGCGCGCTGGCCATCGATTATCTCCGCCAACGGGAGGCCTGCTCGTTTGTGTCTCTTTCCTATTGATCATTTCAAGACTATTTTCATTAGCCCACTTCTCTCCACCTGGGGATGCTTTAAAAACTCATTAGACATTATAATCTGCCAGAGTAAATGTCATAACTGCCCTCCAGGCCCTGCGCTGGCTGTGAAGTAAGCAGAGCTTTTGGAGGTCAATGACTTTCAATCCTGCACAGTATTTACCTGAAAAACCCAGGGACAATATCTCAGAAGTACACACCGGAGAAAAGTACAATATGCTCGAGACATGACAGAGGCTAAACTGGAAATGCATGTTTTAGTACTGGTATTTGATTCCATTAATGAATATCACTGATTAATATGCTGTAGCGCTGCAGAACGCTAGAGTTCGTTGGAGGCTCACACTTAAGTTGACACAACACACCGTGGTTCCGACACTCCCAATGTTGGATTATTGGGTCTTGGGCAATAGCTTTAAGCAAGCGGGGGGATGGACTACATTAGAGTTGTTACGATTGCTATCGATTCCTGCTCGTTCCTTTGTTTCCATTAGTCTTTGCCAAGGTAAGGATATGGGGCAGAATGACGTCAGATTGAGCCATTCAGGATCATTAGCAATTTACCCTGCTCTTTCAATTTGAGTTATTTGTTTACTTGCAGTGATTTACAATGTTATTGAACTGAAAGAGCCACCATCCTGTATTTTAAAGGTTCTTTAAACTGACTCTCTGCTCTTTTAACGTTTCCCCTCATCGCCCCCGATCTGCACTCTTCTGTTCCTGCAGACTGTCGTTGTAACCAGCTAGCCGTTTTCCCTCAACGGATGCCAGAATAAGGGTGCGTCTGTGAATCGACTGGCTGTGGTTTTAAACCTCCAGGGTCCTCGAGAGAGAGGCAGATCCAGCCCAGCAGCAGTCAGGATTTATCATCCTGGAGATCTGGGTTTATACAGGCCATCGGGGCCAGTGCCAAACTGCCAAGCTCCTCGGCTGTTCTGATTGTCTCCTTGAGACGGTTGTGAAATAACCATACAACGGGGCTTTGATCTGTTACTGCGGGGGGTCAAACCAGAATCGACAGGGCAATGAGGGAGGGATTGTATTCAATTCGACCTGCTCTGCTGTTGTTTTGGCGTCGGCCAAAATGATGTGAGTGGCCGTACACGTGTAGTACAGTGAAACCTCGTCTGGGGTCAGCGAAAACCATACCAATCTCCTGTCCTGCACATCAATGGGGAAGTCAGCTTTTTAACAATCGCTGTGTGTCACTGTCTGTGTATTTTGGGAATTTGAGCGTCTGTCTTAGTATTTGTTTGTGTGCTCTTTTTACCACTCCAGGTTTCCGTTAAGTGCTCTAACTGAAAAAAAGAAAGAAGTAAGGTTAAGATTCCTATCCTTCTATGTCTGGGTGCCCCCACAACCCCACTGCCCTCTTAGAGACAACACAAGGCTGCAGTGAAATCTAGATCGGTGTGGTTAACAAGGACCCCCGTGCTGACGGTTGAGGCCAGACCAAGGAGGGCTGAGGTGGGGCGTGAACAGGGGGCCAGAGACAATCAAATAACAACAAGAAACACAACGATTCAAAAAAAGGGCGGGGGTGGGGAAATTCGTTTGGCGCATTGCCGAAGTGGGAGGGGGGGGATTGGGTTGGAAAAAAAAATGTGTCGGGCAAGAGCGAGGTAACAAAACACGATTGTTACGCAGTCATCTGTGGAGAAATCTTATTCTCAGCACCAGCCCTTCCCACGCATGGCTGAGACCGCAGCGGGACCGTGGGACCGCTCAGATCGCAGCGGGAAACCCTGGGGCTCGGGCGAGGAGCTGGAGAAAGCAAAGCACGGATTCGCCTAACCTGTTTTCGGGCCTAGCAAATTTTGATAGCGCTCTCTGGTTCGATGAACCTGACAGTGTTTCAGATGCTTTCAAGACCGAAATCACAGGAATAAAATGAGAACAACTAACTCAGTGTAGAGGAGACGGAGAGAGAAAAAAACGCCACAAGGAATAAACGCTTGCATAAATAAATAAATCCACATCGGGATTTATAAGAACAATAGGCGTCTTGCAGGGAATTACAATACAGGAATTAAAATAGAGGGATTTAAAATGTAGTTTTATCAATATTTAAAATATTTGAGTCAGATTATATTTCCTGCTATGATAAGGGACAGAATTGTTTCCTTTGATTATGTTCTGCTGCAGATGCGTACAGAATCACAGACATCGTACAGATCATCTGCAGCAATTGTCACTTTGCATCAGTCAAATTGTCACCAAAGTCTGTCTAGTGTACTGTCCGGGGCCTAAATACATATCTCACTGTGTAAAAGTTTATCCTCCCGAGCAAATAAACGTCTTCAACAAGTTTCACAACTTTTAAACAAAAGAATCTGCAGTCTGCAGTGATTACGCTAGTCCTGGAAATCTTTTCCCGTTTAACTCCAGATGGTTCAGTCTGGGGCAACCTGCTTCGTTGTGTGGAAAGCACATTTTTAGAGAAGGCTTAGTTTGAGTATCCTTTGCTTCTTTTAGTTTTTTTGCTGATGCGCGCCCTGAGAGAGGCATGCTGGGACTTAGCAGACATCCATTGTTATTCACCTATAGATCCAGCTGGACTTTTCCTTGCCTCCTGCAGTTGCTCCCAGGGTTGCTCAAGGGTAAGATTTCACTGTCAACTGGGCCAGGCCGAGCCGCAAACCTATGATCAGGATCCGTTTGATCACCTGGGCAAATCAGAGCCACTCTTCAAGCAGCATTTTTCAAATACATCCTTTAAAATGAGCGAATCAGGCTTCAGAAGCAATCACGTCTTTCGAAATGGCTGCTGTTTCAGTTTGATTTGGGTTTTAGTACAGACATGATTTTAAAAAAAAAGCTTCTTTGCGTACTTTTTGGTTTCACTCCAAAATGTTAATTGAAAACTGTCATCAGCCGAAATCTTGTAGCACGATCGCACGGAGAAAGCGCCGAAGTTTACATTCCCGCTCAGCGACACCTGCTCTTGGCCGAAGGTATATAAGCAAGTGTGCAAATGTTATTTAGGTTACGTGGCATTCTGTCCGTTGTCCAGCTATTTTGCTGAAAGCCAGGGTTTTCCAGCAAAAATATTTATTCCGGCTGAATCCTAATCGCACACAGATTACAATAGAATGTGATGGCTTCCATGTTAATATTCTAAATAGTAAATATTTAGTTTGGCTCTAGACAAAGTGGTGAACTCCAACAGTGCAGTTTGGCTTCTCATTACTGCTTGGTAAAAAAGGCTACTTACTCTTGGATTAACCCAGAAGCCAGAAAAGCCATAAAGAAATAAACTTTTTAAAATGACAAAGCATAAACACGTCTAAACTTCTGTGGGGAAAGTTTGGACGAGCAACTCAGTTCCATTTGGCATAGGACAGTCCTGGTGCAAGCTCGCTCAAATTTGGGTCTTGTGAGGGAAATGCCTTTGGGGTCTGTCACGTCACATGAGACGCGGGGACACTGGCAGCGGGAGATCGTATTGACTGAAGGGCGACGGGGTGGGGACGAGGTATTCGACCTATTTAACCTTCGACCCTGGGTTGATTGAAGTGGCAACTCTGTCGCTTGTGGGAACAGAAAAAGATGACATTAATTAATACTCTAAAAGCCCTCCCCCACCCCTCTCTGTGGAAAGGTCTGTGGAAACGTGAGGCCATGAACTTGAGCCATTCACAGTCAGGGATAAAGGCTCGTCCTCTGGAAGCAGAGCACTCTCATTTATAACACGTCAGTTTGACTTAATAGCACTTAAATGTTCTGTGCACCACTGAAAAATTGACAAAGTCCTTCATTCATTTATCTATACCGATTAATACTTTTAACTTTAATATTAATACTTTTTTTTTTTCAATTAAAGATACAGAATCTAATTGCTCGGGATTTGTTCATCAGTTCTTGTCCTGGGATTGTGTTCACAAATTTCATAGGATGAGCATATTTAAGACAAGAGATGTGGCAAGGCCGTCTTAGATATGTTTGTCCACAACATCTTTCTTTATGCTTAAATTCAGTTTGTAAGAGTCTGCTTTGTTCCCATTCTTCGGTGATCTCGGGTGCTGCAACCTCGTAAGTAGCCAGCTGGGTTTGTTGGGGGTCTTACACTTTGTTCCCCTGTTCAGAGCGCTCCGACCCCCCCATCTCTCCCGGGCCTAGCCACCGCCGCTCACTGAAACCGGAGTCCAGACAGCGGCCCAGATGTCTGGGGAGATAAGCCTCCCCAGGCCTGCTGTCAGGGAGGGGGTTTCGGGGCAGGAATTCGGCGATACATCATCACAAAGTTATTAGTGGTGGCCTAACACAAACATCTTCCACAGGCCCCCATTCAGACAAGTAGGCCGGGGAGAAACCCACCCTCCAGCAAAGTGTTGTTTTAGGCTGAAACAAAAGTCGACATCAATAGCCACGGAAACAGTAAAGTATTGTTTTCATTTTGCGACGTAACTCTATAAGGGACGCTCTGTGCAGGAGAGCGGGGAAAAAAACCGACACACATGCATGCACACACACACACACACACACACACACACACGCCATACATGGATGTAAATGCGTAGCCTCAAAAATGAGCCCAAGGTTATTGTGAGAGGAACCTCACAGTGCCACCGCTGAGCTTGTCTGCAGGCCCATGATGAGAGGTGAAAAGAGACTTCCACCAGCAGGAGCCCGGAGATCTCTCCTAATAAACCTCATGTGGTGATTGACACAGGCAGGAGGGGTGAGGGGGGGGGGATCTCGGGTTTTTAAACTCTCAGAAAGTCTTTATGAAACATCTGGGCTGGAGGGCAGTCACAACAAGGAGGCATAGAGTGAGGGAAAATTAGTTCTGTTTGCTGACAGGAACGTAGGAAGCGAGTTGTGTGTTGTGCAACTTTTATTGACCTGAGCTCCTGGTTTGGGGTAATATAATAGATTTTGTTGACTGTTTTTTTTTTAATTCTGAGAATTTTTCATTACTTGAAATTTTTGTTCAAAGTGGAAACGTAAAAATCTGAATATAATGTGCGCCCCAAAAAAATGACCAAAAGATTAAAGGACTTACAAGTTTGAATCCAACTCATGTCCTTTGCTGACGGTAACCCGGAGGGACTGTGAGTTGGCTGAACATAGCCTTGGTAACATGGTAAATCAGCAGGGCTTCCTGGGGACTGCAGGCTTTGAGTGCTGTGGAAAGGGATTTGCATCTCCTTCAGTGTTGTCTGTGTAATTCTGCAGAGTTTAACCCAGGTGTGGGGTGGCAGGAGCGAGGAGCTGAGATGCATTAGCCCTCGGTGATTCTAAATCAAAACAACTAGGTTTAAGTGGGCCGGTGGTGTAGTGGCTAAGGTGACAGGCTTGTAATCAAAAGTACGACTGCCGGTACCCATCTCAGTTCCATCTCAGCTGAGTAAGGTACTTAACCTGAATTGCCTCAGTAAAATATCCAGCTGTATAAGAGGATGAATGTGGAAATTGTAAGCTGTGTAAGTCGCTTTGGATAAAAGCGTCTGCTAAGCAGCTAAATTGTAAATTAATGAACACGACTGAAATTACAAAATAAAGTGGTGTGGCAGAGGACCGGTGTTAGAGAACCCCTTGGCTTTTTTTTTTTGCACGTTCTGCAGAGCAAAGCTAACGTGTTTTTCGCCCTTCCTATAAAAAAGCGTGGCAGCCTATCCTTGGAACTGACTCGCAGTGCCGTTGTAAAATTCGCAGCAGTGTTTGTTTTAGCCAATTGCTGTAAAGCTAGAGCTCTAAACTGAGGGCTGGCTTTTCAGATTTTCCCTTGTTCCTCCCAACCGCTCGTAATTGTCTGTCGATTCCGTCCTTTTGCCCTTGTGGCATCGCCGTCTGCTTTAAATATAGTGTGGACTCTGTTTGTTTGGCAAGGCGTGATGAGCAGTAAACAGTGACTTCAGCTGTTCAACCAAAGGGCCTTCACCACGGGACTCACTTAACTCTGATTGTGATACATTTATAGACAAGACAATTCAAAAGGCTTGAGTGTAAACTCCACCATTGCAATTTATTTCACAGTGATAAAGTTCTGGAGCCAAGATTTTCTTTAAATACGACTTTGTCTTGGGAGTAGGGCACCATGGTTATGGAAATTGGTGGGAAAAAGTACAAAATTTTTTTCGGATGGAAAAAAAAAAGTCACCTATAATTCCGAAGCATTGTCTGAAACAATAGAACCCATCTTGGGGCAATAATTTCAAGTTTAAACTGTAATTCACATTTACAGCAAAGAAAATAGCAGGACCGAGGAAAAAGCCCTTTGAAATACACTGGCTATGAAAATAAGGAATACTTCCCAGAATGGGTGGTCTTAGGTGAAACCCCTGGATATTCTACTTTTCCACATTTACACAAAGGGACGTGAACAAGCACATTCATTCACTATGGTCTCCAGAAAGCCATACGGCGCACATATCTAGGTTTAGAAGCCTTGCTTCCTGTCTTTTCCTGTCTATTATCAATCAATCCATCCCTGATGTGAAAGAGCGTGCCGCATATGCAGCTAAAAGTGGTTCTCAAAAGCGGTTCCGAAGAGTGGCTCTCAAAAGCAGTTCTGAAGAGCGGCTCTCAGGAGCAGATCTCAAGTAGGCGTTGGCATTTTTTTCTGTTTTCGGCCGATCGAAAGGCTAGTTATGTTACAGTAAGGATGTCCAGACCTTACAAATTCACACAAGGAAGAGTGTTTTTTCAGCGCATAAAACTATCATCACACTGTCATGTTTTTAAACAGAGCCATTCCATACATTTTAAATGTTGGAGAGTAAGCTTACTTGAACATTACTCCATTCCATCAAACTCAACTTCAGTTTCCTTCTGAGAAAAATCAAGTGCCTCCGGCTGTCCGTCCAGCATGAATTATTATTATTATTATTTTCATTCTACCGATGTGGCATTGTGGCATGGTACCAATGCGGAATACATGTGGCAAACAACTGCGTCCTTAAACCTTTCCCCCCCTAAGTCCTTCTGGGGGCCTATGCTACCGACCTGCAATGCCGTGTCCTGAGATTCCCATGTACAGAGGCCCCTTTGCGGTCCAGGGAGGCGGCGGTTTCCTTGCCTGTGAGAGGGAGGCGCTGTCCGCCTGATTAAATGGTTTGGCTCCATCTGAGCGAGTATTACGAATCGCATTGAGAGAGCGCCGTTTGAACAAAGTGAGAAACGAGAGGCGTGTCGGGCCGCCCTCCATTCCTGCCCCTGGCAGTGCTGTTAGTGCCCACAGCGATTTCGTCTGTCCATCCGCCGTTTAAAAGTGAATGACTTTGGTTTGGTATTTGTACTTTATTCATATACGTGAACATACCGAGCTTGCGTCTCTTGTGTCCATCTCTTTCTAATTAACGGAAAAGCTGGAGCTAAGCCGTGAAGCCATCTTTTTCATGTGAATCCATTGTATTTTTCTAATGACATTTGTGTACACTGGTCGTGGGTGGCAGTTGCTCGAAGATGGAAACATCAGATGTGTTTTTACGGGCTGTGCACAGTGCACTGTCTGTCACAGGTGGGGCCCCGTCTGTGTTGCGATTCTATCTGGGATCTTCCTGTCTCCTAAGTAGGTTACCCTGCTGTGCGCAGGTCTGTGTGTGTGTGTCTGTGTGTGAGAGAGTCTCTACGTGTGTGTGAGTCTGTTTGTGAGAGAGTCTCTACGTGTGTGTGAGAGTCTCTACGTGTGCGTGAGTCTGTGTGTGAGAGAGTCTCTACGTGTGCGTGAGTCTGTTTGTGAGAAAGTGCATTAGTTCTATTG
>JAOYSI010049452.1:0-11305 GCA_025775065.1 Hiodon alosoides | reverse complement strand
GTGTGCGTGAGTCTGTGTGTGAGAGAGTCTCTACGTGTGCGTGAGTCTGTTTGTGAGAAAGTGCATTAGTTCTATTGGAAGATCCACAACAGTGGCTAGCAGAAAAGAAAACATAACGTTCACAAATATATAACTTTCAAAATCGAAACTTTTTTGATTTGACCATTTCTCTAACGCTGCGGTTGTGTGCAGAAGAAGCACCTTTTAGAGTTTTATACTGCATGGAACTTTCATTGAATTATCTGTCCTTCATGTGTATCTTATGAAAGGAATGTCCTGAAGCAAATGTGGCCATGAAGATAATAGCTTCACTCTGCTGTTGTTACTAATATTTCAAAATGAAAAAATACATTTAAAAAAAATGTATGTTGATGTCTCTGCCTGTTTGTATTGGCACAAGATAGAAAACGCTTCTTGTGACCAGAGCGTAGTAGAGCCTACATGAACAAAACTCATCCGCCTCGACAGGTTTGGGAGTTAGACTGCGGTATTGTTTTATACTACACAGCCAGGTGATTCTTTTCAGTATGGGAGAATCTCTGGGCAAGCCTGTGGGCTATTAAAGCGGTGAAAATCGACTGCGGTGTGGATAAAATTTAAATGGAATAAAAATAAAAAAAACACACTATCGGGTTCCCAAGCGTAACCATCTTTTCATGTGCGAACGGAATTCAGTGAGGCATTAAATTCAACAAATCCACAGTTCTGATCTGCCTGAATCGGACCTCGGTTTAGTTCAATTTGTAACAAACGGTCTCCATATGATCAAAGAATCAGGAGCCCCTTCCAACACACTGCTTAAATTAGACTAACACCAATGCGTTTGGCTGAGCGGCCGTGTTTGGAATGTCCTACCAGCAGAAATATTTCCTTCACACATATGGTTCCAATAGCCGCAGATGCCAGTCTCACCTCTTTTTATGGGCTGACAGGTATTGCAAGCCGTTTTACCATTTGATGAGCCAAATGTGATACCAATAAAAAAAAGTCTGATTAATTTTTTAAAAATTTAATATTTGTTTCAGATATAACTTAATATCAACTTTTAAAAACGTGATATCAAGATGAAGATCAATTAACCTGTTTTGAGTGGTGTGCCGATTTCCCTTACTTCCTGTGGAGTTGGCAACAGATCAAAGCCTATTTAGGATTATACATTTTCATATTTATTGTTCATTACCACAGCAACCAGTGGACCTTTAGACTGGACTCCAGCCGTCTGGGCCCCCCACCCCTCTCCTCCCCCATCCCTTTTCTGTAGGTAAAGCTTTTCTTTTAAATTGATTGATTGATTGATTTTAGTTTTAATTCAATGTATAGAACTAGTTTTGTATAGATCTAGTTAGCTGGCTAGGTAATGTTTCTGCTAGCACTTTGTTAGCTTGAGAAACCTGTTTTAGGCAGGCCACTTCGTCACTTCGTTAGCTAAATGGAACTTTAAGTTTGTAGCAATTAGAGAAAAGTTGTTTCTGTGGTTAGTTCAGACCGAACAGTCAAATACGTTCACTGCAACCACTGCACGCTTAAGAGGTTGCACAGGTCTAGTTTTGGTAATTAGACTGTTTTCTGCGTAGCTCGACCTTCTCAAATTCCGTCCAGTGTACATTTCGTCTTAGCTAGGCTACATATAGCGGTTTACTAGACCATGAGAGGGTCCTCCAAGTTAGAGTTCAGAGCTGGGTCTGCTTTATTGCGACTAATAATTTAACAGATTAAGTTTCAGTGTACTAAGCTTCAGTAACGACGCACGCTCCGCATGCCATTTCAAGCCTTCGACATTTTTCTTTCGCTTTCCGAAATGCACATTTACATGTGTTCACAGGGAGTGAAAATATTCCCTTCTGGTCATCAGTATTTTTTTAAAGATATAGGGCTAGTAAATGTGTACACATACACATTCATAGGCTACACAATTCCAAGTTATATCTTCACTTCTTGTTATATGTTCTTCATCTTCACAAACCACAGTTTCAACTTTTAACACATTTAAAACGAAAAACAAAAAAACTTTTGCACTATGGGCGGCAGGGTGAACCACACGTCTATCATTCCTCAAATGACGCCCTGAAACGGTTCATTTAAGAAAAAACGTCAATATCCACATATCCATGTCAACTTCAAATAAACCCAGAGTGAGTGCATTTGTACACTGGAAATGTATTCAAAAAGTGACTTTTGTCAGCGTACAACAAAGTGGCTTTGATGAACGTCCCAACATGCGCGCTGAGCCAACCCAGATCCGAAGTGAACAAAACTAGGTTTTTCTTTCACTTTGTTTGGGGAGCTTTAAGCATGAAAGATTAAAAGATTTAAAGCAGTGATGGATATAAAACAAAGTTAGAAATGTGACCTGTAATTTAACTGTGTGACAGCCTGCAATCATTAACCCCCCCACCCCCACCCAATTGTGGGTATGGAAGAATGGAGTTCCCTGACTGATCACATGATTTATGTTGCCTTAAAAGGAAAACACGTTAGGCCACGCCAGGGAAAATGAAACCAATCCTGCACCCCAAAAAAAAACTTTTTCAAATATTGTAAATGTTCCTGACGATCATAAGGAAACTGGTACTCATGAAGTTAAGAAATATTTTCTTCAGATTACTTAAGAAATATCATTTTTAAATGCTTATTTTATTTATGCTATAAATTATTCATTTTAAAATACAGGTGACCTTTTAAAAGTAGATTAGCTGCTTCTACTTATAGCAAATATGTACCAAAGGACCCAAAAAACCAAAGAACCGGTACATACCGGTACAGATTCAGGGTCGCAGGGCAAAAGAGGTTTGGAGCCACTAGTCTAAACGATTTACTTTGAGGGACTCTGACATCATTTTCAGAAACTGCTGACGCACGCAAGCCAGCAGTCGTGCGGAGATGAACTCGACACTGGACCCGAGAGGAAAGGCGGTCACATATACCTCGACCGCATGGCGAAGGATGAGCAGGCCACGAACCGGAGAGAAACCGGGTCCCTTTCCTACGACTCTGTGACGGGGACACAGGAAAAAAGGAACGATAAACATCTGGCACTTCGTTGCCTTTTGTGTGTTCTCTCGTGTGACACCGGAGGAAAGAATGAATGGGACCGGCAACTCCAAGGGCAGAGGTGCTGCCAGAGCGAACCCTAAAGTCTGCTGCCCTCCGGGACCTCCAACCCAGGATGCGCCATTGTTAAGTAGCACAGTTAATCACTGGCATGGGTTAAAGAGCAGTCACACTTCCTTAACGCCACACTTCACACTCAGCTGTTCGACGGGTCAGCAAAGCAGAGGACTCCCCTCTGCATTAAAGTAGCACTAAAAGGAGGTTTTAAAACAACGTTAAAGATCAGGGAGGACGCACTTGGTCTTCAGGCGGGTTTCCCCACAAAGCCACAGAGAAGGCATACTGCGGTGCAGGCCGTTTTTGGTCATGAAGAGGATGGAAAGAGACTCTTTTCTGTGGCGACGTCTTTGTGTCTGAATAACTGAGCATGGTCAGCACTGCAATGTGGGCTAAGCGGAGCACTCGGGAGGAAGAAAACCGCCAAACACAATACTTCCAGGGCAAACAGTAGTGAACTGAGTAGTGTGCAGAGTACCCAGTACTCATTTTCTGTACTTGTAACGGTACCCATACTTGTGTCTGAACTACAGGAATGTCTAAAATGCTATGAACAGGCGGAATAAACAGAAGTAGGGTGGGAAACTGTCGTCTCACTGGGCAATAAAGGAAGAGGGGGAGTAGACGTGTTTCTTTGTTTTTTTTAATAGAAGGAAGTAAAGGAGAGCGTTCACGCTGACAGGCCTTCATCATGTGTGGGCAGACCCACAGACCAAGGCTCACTAATGAATTACTCCACTCCTGAGCAAAGTTTTGAAAAGAAAAGTCATTCTTCGTGCAGATAGACAGATAGATAGATAGATAGATAGATAGATAGATAGATAGATCAGTTTGATGCAAGTGAGTAATTGTAATTGTACCCGAACAGATCGCAATGAAAGTTTTACTTTACTTTAAGTATAGAGTAACTTTGCATAATAACACTGCAATTATGCATTGGCATATTAAGTCATATTCATTTTGGTGGTGTAGTAATATATGCTTTGGATAAAGCAATAAATAAAAATAAATAAATAACTCAGGTTACCTGTGACCTATATTCGATTTTCATAGTATAAAAAACAAAAAAACAAAACAAAATAAAAGCTATTATCATTTTTTTTTGTTGTCATGTTTAATTCTGTTCTGTTTAATGCGAAAAGCAGCAGTGGAAGTCCTTCTTGTGTCTATTGCGGATAATGCAAGCAGTTAATAATTCAAAACAAAATGAATTTTACAGCACCTTGTTTCCTCTAAGCACGCCAACATCTGTTGCCGAGCGCGCCGTGTTTACACGGTTGGCCGTGGCTTCCCCACAATGAGCCAGACGTTCTGTTTAATTCCCCCGCGTGCAGCTTGGATGGAGCCAATGTGCTGGTCCGCAGTGAACCTTCCCTGAACTACAATAATCAAAGGTTGGCTGGAGATTCTGGGATCTGGCTACTGTCTCCCTCTCGCAAAATGTGCAGGGACGTTTATGCGACTGGGGTATTAAACAGAAGGTAGTGCATTAGGAAATCACTGCCCATAATGAAATTGGGGGGAGGGTTGCACTGTTTAAAGTGAAGTGATATTTTATTGTTTGAACCACAGAACAAACCCTTCCCCCCATTGTTCCACACTCCTCTTAATGGTGGAAAGGTCTTGTTTTTATTTATTTTGGCTAATGCATGCTTAAGATAACTGACAAGGTTAAACGGAGTCAATGTTTGCACCCGATTCACCTTCACATTGATCCGGGAATCATTTTCTATCTAAATACAATGCTTCAACGGTCTCTATTTAATGTTACTAGGAAACCTTTATCCTTACCCATTACTGGATATTTTCCCCCTCTGTAACTACAAGACATGTTTTGAGAAGTAATTTGAATCTGTATCTTTAATTCAAATATATATTTCTGGCTGGAATACATATGTATGTTTGTACATATATGCTCCAGGAGAAGGTAACTTTTTAGAAGAAGTTGGGTAACTTTTTGGGGGGGGTCTTGGATCCCTCCAAACAAACCCTCACAACAGATGACATATTTATTTATCTTTGAATTTATTTATTAATAATAATTTAATTTAATAATCAAATAGCCTATGAAATTGAAATTAAGAAGAGTAAAATGTTAATACAAGACATTTATTTGTTTTTAAAGACATTACATTTATTTATTTAACTCTAAACATCTTTATAGTAAAAAGCTACTGCAATTTTTGCTATATATTAGTTATTAAAATAATCATGAATTTTAATCAGTAAGACTGAACTTAAAATAATTATCTTAATTGCTGGATGACACCTGCTGTTAAACACACTGAAATACACCTGGCCAGGATACACACGCACCCCCACACCCACTAATGCGCACACGCACACGCACACGCACAAAGCCCTCTTATCGTCGGTACCATTAACAATTATGTGCAGAGATGAAAACAACACTGGGGTGATGAAAACAACACTGGCGTGATTAAAAAAACACTGGGGTGATGAAAACAACACTGGGGTGATGAAAACAACACTGGGGTTTTTGTAGTGAATGAAAGCTTATCACTAGATACTGTCCCAGGAGTCCTTTTGCAATTTTAATAATACATCAAGGAGCCGTACTCCGAGCAAACACTTTCCTCACAAAAGCCAAAACAAAGCAATCCACTTTCAGTCCCTCATGTAGAGAGACAAGTGTTAGCGCTACGGATTTAGTGAAAGGTCCAGAACACAATAGCTATTCGATACAGTAACACTGAGCAATTGTGACTGTATAGGTTTGATTTACTTTCCAGGGTAAGGGTAAGAACTGGGAATCTCAAAAGAACAATGCTTAATCGCCTTCTCGCTTGATTTACAAGTTGAAGATACTACATGCATGAATATGGGTAAATTATGTGCATGAATAATAAAACAACATCTAATTAAAAAGTGTAGTTAAATATGCAAAAAAAAAAAACCTAATGATAATGAGATTGTGAAATACCTTGGAGTATAGCCCATTATAAATGACACCCAGGCGGTGCGTGTTGAAAACATGTGTCTACCGACAGGCGTGGCGCTCCTGTCAGGACGGGGAGCGGGCGCGGCCGTTCGGGTGCTGCTCCGGCTGGAGGGTCCCCTGGCTCCGGGATCGGGAGTTGAGGAGGAGGCCAGGCAGCTGGGCGTAGCAATAGGTCCACCGTCCCCTCGGCCACCTGGCACCTGTTGGTAGGACAATGTCAGCTCTCTGCTCCCCTGAGTTTGTCTCCTTTTCTGTTTGAGTGACAGATTTTTGTGTCATGTGTTGTGTAATCATGTTATTTCCCCCCCCATTAATTACTGCGTTGCCCATCTTCTGCGCTTTGACAAAGGCTTCGCATTCAAAAGTGCAGGAATAAGAGGAACCTCCCTTCAAATTCATTAATTCTCCTTGATTCCCCCATCCCCCCCCAACTTTAAAGCGACGCGCCTTTGTCAGCTCTGAGCTCAATATGTAGGGGCCTACAGCGTCTGATGTGTAAAAAATTCACCAGATTTACTTGGGGTTGGTAATGGACCAGACAATGCTCAGCTGACATGTAGAATAGGGTCTGAATGCAATATTCAGGGAAAACTTAATTCTCATAAATTAAAAATTAAAAAAAAAACACTGCGCTGCAAGCTGTCAAACAAGGTGGTGTCATTCTGCTGAGAGTGCCTTGTTTATTTTCCTTCAAGTCGATAAGACTTGTGAGCAGTTTATTAAAATTTTAACAAGACTTGGGGCTTGACGGGCTCATCAGCTTCTCAAAGCAATGAAACAAACCAGCTGTCAGACGGCGAGGCCTGTTTTCTCTCTGCCTGCGGATGGTCCGTCTGCAGTTGGATTTAGGTATCTTTCTTCTGCTATTCGACAGTCAACATTTGCCTCTTATTTTCATTGCAATTTCTGTTTTAACAATAAAATATGGGAATATATTGACCAGAGAGCTAAAAACAATTATATGTATCTATAGCAGGAATAATATTTCCCACAATCCACCGGCAGCACTGTTTAGTCAATGGTCAAAAAAATAATTTTGATTCCTTCTATTAAAGTTATTTGATTTAAAAAAAATCACTGACACAAATTAGATGGATTAGATAGTGGTGAAGCAACCAACTGACACTGATATTTTACACTCATTTTACACATTTTTATACACATTTACTTTACACACGCTTTATAGATCTCTTTCCTCTTGTTCTTTTTCAAGAGAAGGGACCAAATAAATAAATAATGGAATGAACACTGCATTAGCTCATTGGCAAATGAAATGCAAAACCAATATTAATTTAGCTTTTCCTGGTTGAATGAAATTTGTTGTGGAGGAAAATTGCTTGGAGCCTTAATGAATTTCCCTCTTTGCATTTTCTAGCACAATAATTTAGGGTCGGGATAAATCAAAACTCATGATGGTATGTCTATGTTCCAATACTTCGATGATGTTAGTTAAGGGTAAAACAAATTTTTTTTCTAGCATATAATTTCAAAACCAGCACAATAATTTATAATTCGTCATTCATGTAAATGATCATTTTTCCTGGATGAAATACCAAGATAAGTAATGCCTTTTGTTTTTTTGCTAATTATAGGATAAGGAACAACACCACCAGCTCTTATAATATAATATAATATAATATAATAAAATGTTTAACAGGGCTGCTAAGGATGTACTTAAAAATCACTGCAATGAAGGATTTTTGCAAACTTGTTTTTATCTGTCAGAAAGTTAATGCATCTTTATCTCTGTGTTTTCTCAGTTGCGGTTCAGGTTAGTTGTGAAGGTTAACTGTAGGATCATGTATCTCCTGGACCTTCCCTACCTTAGTGACAGAAGCGAGAAGTCAGTAGAATTAGGCCCATTTAAGGCCCATATCCTCTCCGCAAAGCATCACTGCCAGCACACAGGAGGACCTGTCGCACATTGCTACAGGGCACATGTCACTCGATGTATAGGCTAAACCCTGGCCGCTTCCTAATAACTAGCCATGCTGAAAAGGATCATTCCTTGGCCTTATCTCATGCATGGAAGCAGCGGGCTTCGGGCATCACTTGACGAGCCCCGCCCAACGTAGACGTTGTAGAGAACAGAGAGCAGGCTCTGTTGCACAGGAGCGAAAAACTGCCCTTTATATTTTCAACCGAACCAATGAGGGACATTCATCCTTCTGTCATCTCACCAGTGTGCGTACACGGGTCGCCCAGGTGCGGATCACCCATGTGGCCGCTGTGAGGAAAGAGGTGGGTAAAGGGAAAATCACTCACAGGCCTGGGTATCTGGTGTGCCAAACACATCTGTGCCTCCTCTCCAGTAATGCATCGCCGTCTTTCCGTGGTAGTCTCGGATGTTATCTTTGGCGCCTGTTAAGGCGGGGGAAAAAAACAAGCTTGGTTGGAGGGAAGACGCTGGCCCACACTGGAAATTTCCAAACAGTTTTCCTCAACCTTGTATGACTCTTCATTTTAACCACGGTCGCAAAGTGGGCAGAGTGCCACACATCACAAAATACAAGCTGAATCGTAAAATAGTGTCAGGCTTGTTTCTGTGACGTCAGCTGAAAACTGACACGTTCTTTGTTCCATTTACTCTGAAGCTTTCAACAGAAGAAAAAAACAACATTTGGGAAAAGGCACCGACGGTATAACACGGTACACTACATTTCCCCTACCCATGTATGCAAACCCTTGTATGTAGTTCTTGTTACACTCAGTGGATGTCTGTCCGTGAATATGTGTCCTACTTGATGAGTTTTTCCTGCCGATTTATGCACAAGATTGGGAACGCGTGGGGGTGGGGCGGGGGGGTATGGTGGATACCTAGTCCTGGCCACGTGTTCACTCTCTGCCTCAGAAGACGCCCCCAACCCCCATCGGCCCGCGGGTCTCGCTCACCGCCGATCCACCACTGTGTAAATAACTACAAATTCCCAAGGAAAGCCCTTTATATATTTTGATTTGGGTGACCCTTGTTAGCTTGTTAGCCCCTTGACACCCCGTCCTCTGTGAAGCCGGACTCCAAAGGCAACACGTGTCGACCCTGTTCAGGAAGTCCACAGCTGACAAGGTACGTGGACAGGAAGTCCACAGCTGACAGAGGGAGCGAAACGTTTTTGAAGGAGAGGCAAAACATGGGAGGGCTATACTGGGCCCTGTAAATAAAGATAAAGATAAGAGATTGTAATTGAAAATTAAATACGTAATTGATTTCAGTGAAAACCAGGGCCTTTATGTTCTCTTTATAAGATTATCTTTAGTATTTAATCGACATATTATATTTTTAATTATTAAACCAAATTATTCTTTATACCATATGAGATCAAAAATCCTTGGTACGGATCTAAAAAAGTCAAAGATGAATTCTCTGTGAATGAATTCCTGACATTTTAGGTGACTGAGGTCACCCTATACACATGTGTCACCACTGTGTAGAAGGGTCATATCAAGCATAGCCACCTCTGTTCATCTTTGGATGAGAAACCCAGACGAGATACTCAGGGGACACTTCTTATATTTACACTGCCTACATGGGTACCCTTTGTGTATCAGAAAAAGTGCGTGTCTCATTGAAAAAATATATCCTAGATTTCAAACCTGAAAAAAATGCGTTGCAAAGCTTACATTTGACATTTGTTTATTTAACAAAAACCATATAAAAAATACTCTGTAAAAAATACCAAACGGATAGACTAAACTGGGTTCCAAATTTCCTGACTGGTGTGAAAAACCCATCTGATAAACATCACAGACACACTTTACAGATTTAAAGCCAGATCGGCCAGATGAGAGACCTCACACAAAATATCGAAATGACCCATTCTAGGAAAAATGGAACATATGAAAACCATTGAAATGATGTTTGAAATATTTAACTCCATGGGGCACTCAAGCAGATGATTTATGAAGACCACTGCCAATACATGAAACAAACTTGTGACATATTAAACAAACATTTCTGTGGAATATCGATCAATTAGCTTTTGGCTAACTGTCCTACGTTTGGGGGGGGCATACACACTGCAATGTCGCAGAAACAAATGATGCTCAAGGATAGAGCAATGTTTTTTCCCTCCCTTTTTTTCTGACTGGACAGCTGTTTCTTAATTCACTGACACTGTGCATTAGGGTATTCAGATTAGCGCATGGTTTGTTACTGTGAATAAAGCGCTTGCTCAGTCATTATGCGGGTCATTAAAGGCATAAACGACCCTTTTACGCTCCACTTTCTTACAGCTGTCATTGGTCAGAAGTGAAATAACCTTTCCTCCAATCATCTGGAGAGCATTCAAAATGCCAGCCCCGTGCCACAAGCCCTCCACAAAGTCACCTGATGCTACGTCGGACGCTTTCATCCAGGTGCATCCCTTTCTATTCCACACCGCAGACGATGTGTATTGCAAAGGGAAAACGTATCACTTTTGCCTGTGTGTACATCTGGGAGTATTTGTGTGTGTGTGTGTGTGTGTGTGTGTATGTGTGTGTGTGCATGCGTGCGTGCATGTGTGCGTACGTGTGTGTGTGTGCGTGTGTGTGCATGTGTGTGTGTGTGTGTGTTTTATGTGTGTGAGCGCGCGCAGTGCTTGGCTGATCTGACCTGTTTGTACGGGATAAGGGAGGTGTGCACAGAGGAAAATCGTGTACTCTCATTAGCGGGGCAGATGTGGGGTCACTCTGACCAGATTGCTACTCACTTCCTAAAGAAAACAAGCCCTCGAGAGCACTGCCAAAGAATTACGAGGGGTGTTGAGCACGGAAGTGTCCTGGCCTCCCGACATATTATGATTGGCCTGGAGGTAAGGGAAGCCAAATGGTCCGGGCCAGCCTGAAAGGTTGCTTTGACCCACTCGCTGAATGTACACAACAACATCCTCGTACAAGCGTACGGTCAAAAATAGCCTCAGCGGGAATTTACATTGAAATTTTACTCGCTACCTCTCCGTTGCCCCCGGAGGAGGAAAACCCAGTTATTCAAGTAGCGAATAGCTTTAAAAAGGCGTTGGTTTCTCCGCTGCAAATCAAAGGCTTTTCTAAATGAAAGGGGATAAATTAGCCATTTAAACAACAAATAAGGATAATAATCAGCTTAATAAAATAATAACTCAGTAAGTATTTTGACAGCGGTATAGGGAGTATCATGCCGCCTTGTTCTGCCGTTCTCACCGCCGTTCTCTCGCCCGGCTCCTCTCCCAACTCCAGCACCTACTGAGGGATCACAGGTCGTTAAATGCTGTTTGCAAT
>JAOYSI010049441.1:0-26209 GCA_025775065.1 Hiodon alosoides | reverse complement strand
CCCTCTCTCACACACACTCTCTCTTCTTCCCTCCTTGAGGCCAGAGAGTCAGTGAATGGACCAAATTGTGCATGCCTGCCTGCCTGCCTGCCTGCCTATACTGTTTCTAGAGCTCTCTCTCTCTCTCTTACTGATGCATAGGAACACATTAAATTAGAAAAAAGAAAGGTTTGCAGGATTAAACAAATTCACAGAGATTTCCAGGGGCAGAGGGAGAGGCGGGGAACAGAGGGTGGCTGGTTAGACTGACGGGATGTGGTGTGATTTCTTTGGGAGAGGGGGAATCAGCCGAATTTAGAGTCAATGACAGTGACAGAAACAATGGCAAAGACTCACATAATAATAAAGAAAGCTCTGTGCAACAATTACACAGACGAATTTTGCTTAAGAAAACAGTAAGATTTCACAGATAGAGAGAACAGTTACTGCTAGTTTTTTTTCACAAGGTGTGTTACTGTCTTTTTAATGAAATATTACAACACCTTTAAAAAAGAAAACTGCAAACAGATTTTTAATCATGTGCTACCGTTCAACTAGAGTTAACCCCCCCCCCCCCCCCAAAAAAAAGTGATTAACAGTGCTCAATTCAGGACAGTCAAAAAACCTGTAGGAGTAAGATTGTCCTTGTGAAACTGTGAAAAGATTTCTATGCTACATTTAAAAAAAAGGCCTTCAGTTGACTTTTATCCTTAAACCGCTGACTGAATGGTGAGGTTAAAAAACATGGACTTTAAAGATAATTGGACTATTCAAGGGGAAACCATGCTTACTGAAGATAAATTAATTCCATCCGAAATTGGAGAAGTTCTCTTCTCTTGTATAGCAATACAGCATGCAGTCTTAATCAGGAAATGTCTTGAAAATACGGATCACCGACCAGACACCCAATCATTAATAGATGTCTGATAGCTTCTTGGAAACTAGATTCTGCCCTGCTGGAATTGTATCTGCTCCCCGTGTCACAAAACTACATTTTCCCAGAGCACCTACCTCATCAAGAAATCTGTTACAAAAACCCGATGAGTATCAATACTTGTCACCCTGCCGAAAGGAGTGGACAGTACGACTTGCTCATAAAGAAATAAGGCTTTTAAAAAAACAATGGTGTCATTAAACTCAAAGGCTGCAAACTAATTACAAAATAAAACGGACTGCAATCAAGCCCATTTCAAATAAAATTAATTTAGATTAAAAAAACTTTTACAAGCAGCATGCTTAATTAAACTGAAGTGCAATAGTGGGTACCAGTCAAATAGTATCTAGAAAATTTCTTGGCCACACATTTCATCACTTACAGTTAAAGTTAGGGTGGTAATGTCATGTAAGGTGGTAAAGAACATACTTATTAACACTGTATATTTGTCCTCTTCAGAGTTTAATGCAGTTGTTAACACAAGAGATTCACATTCTATGTGAATGTCCCCTTCAATGGTTTTATCTTTTCCACATCAGTATGCATATCCTGTAGATCACTGAACTGTTTAAGTAGTAGGAAAACCTTGTTCTGAATGAATGTGTACTTTATAGGTCTTAACTATCTTATACACATCACTATGTACACAAACATGGGGACGTCTCTTATCGTTTTCAAACCATGTTCTTTAAAGTTTTGAAAACTTTTACTCCCATGCTGATAACACTCAACTTTAATAATAAAATGTCAGACATTGACATTAGAATCATGTCTCAAGGACTGAAAGCTCTGGATATAATATTATTCTTCTGACCTCTGATAAAGTGGATTTGGCCTTGAGCCCAAAAACCCTTTCGGACAGATTGACTGACTTTGCTTTACATTTAAATGGCTACTCTGTTGCTCCCCTATTAATAATAAACCTGGCATTATAGTTTACCGTGATCTCTCCCTTGATACTCAATATCATGAACTAATCCCAAATGTAATTTTTTACTTGGGGCATGTGTATGTTCTGTAACTGAAAGATTCAAGAAAAAAAACCAATAAAAAACATTTGAAACATTCTGGTCCTTCTGATGCTTTGGTGTTTAAATTGCAAAAAACCCCAAAACATTTTGTGTCGATGTCGTACAGTATAATACAACGTACATTTAGTGTAACTTCTCACTAAATGTACATTATGTGATTGCAACTATTTTCTGACCTCAATTTCTTTCTAAGACGGAGAATAGTTTTTAGCTTATTTCCACATTTCCCCTGGAAAATCCCCGAGTGGCACAACCAAAACAAACCTACCTGTAAATAACTGCTATATCAAATTAAATCTGATTGCTTAGTTTAGTGAAGTATTATGAAGCTCCACCTTAGCAAGGTGCACCTTCCTCCACTCTAATGGAAAAAGGGAAGAACACTCTGGGAATTTGTAACACAACGCATCCCCTCTGTAAATGATATCAGATGCCACTGAGACATGCGAGTGAACAGCTTGAGTTGAGTCTGCCTTCTCTTTTTTATCCATTCCCTCTGCTTGGCGGCATCCAGAATAGTCGAGTCAACATCGATGACAGTCATCCTGTAATAATAAACTCTAAAAAGTCTATATATATATATATCAGCATCTCTCCTGTCTGTTTCACTCATGTTAGACTCAACACCTCTGTGCCTGTCACTTTAGATGTTGCTGGTCTGTGAGGCTCTTGGGCTCTTTAAATATGCTCCAGGTGGGCTTTCATCTTAAAGAAACAGGTCAATTCATTACTTCAACACTCGGCAAGACACGTCATGTTGGAAGAGAGCTTTTGTTTTTTTAGGGATCCACATTTGCAGCAAGAATGCGGTACAATGATATTACAATTTCATGTATTTTATAATATTTGATTTGATTGATTCATTGATTCATTGGAGATTTTCTTCATTTGGAAAATGTTATATTCATGAAAACCAGTGTGAATGTGAATGCTTTAATAAAGTATATGTAAATCTGATATGGCTGTGAGTTTTAAAAACTGTACATACTTAATTATTGATTTTCCGAAATTATACTGGGTCTCCTGGGTGACGCCATTAGTAAAGGTGCTCACCTGAGGGCTGAATGAAAACTTTGCAGGTTTGAATCCAGCTCACGTCATTCGCCGATTTGTGATTCGCAGAGCACCACCTGGGTTAGGGTGTAGTTTTTCTGGGGCGCCCTGCAAACTGACAATGCCTTGAGATGAACGGGCCTCTCCTCCAATCGTTGCTGAACCTCTTGTTTGGGCGGTGCAGCCAGTAGAAGGTAAAAAATAATTGTGAATTCCAACAGCATATTCGTTAATGTAAGTGGACACAAAATGCATTTCGTGAAATTTAACAGCTGGTTGGAATTAATTACGGGGACCTTTTACTTTTAGTTCTGTGAGTGCACCATGCAAGTGTAGGGGTTTTGGCAGACATCTTTGGGAAATGCACTGAGAAGCTGATGGATGTCAGGAGCAGACGGATCCTGCCTTTTCATCCAATGAATTAATTTGAATCACTCTCAGCTGCTACAACAATATCTGGGGCAGCTGAGTCCCTCTATCTGGAGACTGTCATCACAAGGCCGACGGTTTTTCAGAGCAAAAAATACATTTGTTTTTGAGGGTCAAAAATCTGATTAAGGGCAGCATTCTGATGATCAGAACACCCCAACGCAAACAGGCAAGTTCAGGCGTGTCCAATTTTCGGTGAGCAGAGTGCATATTGGTAATGGTGTGATTACAAAATAGCCAGGAACCCCCTTTAAGACAAACTGCTATTTTCAGCATGGCAGAGGACACATTTCAGTTGTTGTTAGGTATCCAGTGTTGCACCACACAAATAGTAGACAAATGCACTGTTTGACCCCCAGTCTTATACTTAAATATCCTTTGGGAGTTTTCACGCTAGTTGGTTAGTTGAGTTAGTCACCGATTTTGTGATGAGAATCAGAAAAGCAACAACTTTTTAATATTTTCGATCATTTTGTAAACTGTGTTACAGTCTGAATATGAATTTTGCTACAGCGTCTTCAAAGCCCATTGTCAACAGCGATGGCCTTATGTATAATCAAGTAGCAGTTGCAAACATTTACACGAGTTTTCGATGTCACACCAAACCATGCACCCCACCCCTTTCCCCACTCAGGACCAACCCGTGGATTTCAATCCGTGTCATTACCAATTGGGATGGAAGCATGAAACAATGCAACGCAGTCTGAGCAAAATAGCAAACCCAATCTGCGTTATGGCTAGCGTTGTCACAAAAATGGGTTGGTGCATGCTTTGCAGAGGATTGTCCAAAAAGGGGGGCAGCCTATGTTGGCAAGATGAGGGACATGTGTGGTATGTGGTGTGTGAAATGAAGATTAGGAGGTGGGCGGTTCAGTAGAGCCACCTGCACTTTCTGGTTCCCCCCTCCAGCACTTTCTTCTTCTTGGAGTCGAGACAAGAGCACAATTGGTTCCTTGAGTTATGCGCTGCGGTCTTTTGTTCAGTCAGAAACTGCAATTAAACCTGCACATTGACAATACTTCAATTTACAGTTAAATCATACATTTTGGATACTGTGTTGATTTGTGCAGCACTTTCCCAACCGTATTTAAAATGTAATATAACATCTATCAATCTGTGTTAGTTGCGACGCTGTCTTTTGAAAGAAAAAAAATATTATATATGTATTTCGTAAACAATGTTCTATATTTGAAGCAAAGCCTGCATGCCTCTTGGCCCTCTTTTCCTTTGCTTCAAAGCTCCATTTCCTCTTCCTGCGGCCACTGTTCTCCTCCACCAAGCAAGGCTCCGGGGAAAGTAATCAGCATTCTCCCTTAATGCACAGTAATTTCCCAAGGACAAGGAGAAGGAGCCTCAGCAGCACAGGCGTTGCTCGGAGCTCGTGCCAAAAACAAGCACAGGACAGGCAAGCACAGGGCAATACGGTTGCCAAGAAATAAAAGCAGATGAGCCGAACCCAGCTGAATAATTAGTTTTCCTGCGTTTCGTAAAATAGGATCCCTCTGAACTTTGATTCACACGTGTCAATAGGAGTGGAACGACTCCTCCTCTAGCTTCTTGGATGTACATCTTTGTGGGACTGGGTATTCTATTCGGCTGAGACTGGACATGAAATTTACAAAGAGAAGGGCTCATATGTCTTGGCTCCAGATGTCATGAGGATTTTAAATGGTGTCTCAATATGTTTTAATGAGAACAAGATAAAAAGCAAAGGTTTTTTATACTGCTCTCCACCCTGGTTAAAAATTAAATGTGCCCTTTAACATTAATGCTAGGATACAGGCTGCAGCTGTTATAGTGCACACATAGAGGACGAGATCAGGTCATTTTTTTTTTTTTTTTAGATTAAGGTGGGACGCAGGTGGTGGAGGACACCATGAAATTGCTTCACGTATATAATCCTGACGGGACTGAGAGAATGGCCTTTGGGATTACTAGATAACCAAGAATCCTCATATAATACAGACTTTCGGAATCCATCAGTAATGTGTTTGGATTAGAGAACTATTGTTAAATATAAACAGTGTAAACAGGGATTATGTACAACATTTCAAGGGAAAACACTTTAAATAAGCTTATAACAAAGGCTATCAAAACTGATAAAATAGCCATTTGAATGAAGAAAAAGTACAAGCATGCTCAGAATGTCTGAGCAGTCTGATAACACAGAAATAGCAAAGAAATACCTGAGCTATTTGATAACTTTGAAATAAATATCTCTACATATCGGGATAAGAATATTTTTCCTGTTGTATATGGCTCTGTGTATTTGTAACTGCGGTAGAAGATCATAAAAACAATTCCGGAAATATATCGATGTAGCATTTGCTTGTAGGTGTAGAGAAAATTTTAAAAGTTTTAAAGTCTCTTTAGGTCTCTTCCAACCTATGCCTCAAGACCTTGTAGAGCTTGCAACTGAGTTCTTAAGATAGTTAACTCAATGAACGCAACACACATACACTACCATTGAAAGTCTTAAAGGGATCTAAAAGTTACAATACATGTATATCAAATGACATTTCATTTCGTCACAATTTCTGCTGAAATCTTTTGAGCTAAACCGTACCTGGTTTTGAAACTTGGAAACTAAAACTTATGAGAAACAATTTACACACTACCAAAACAGGCAATTTTAAAGACATTGTTTTTTTATTAAGTAAAACTGTAAATCTAAATATCCGGCTGTCCATATCCAGTGCACTGGGAACTTGAAGCTAGTGTAATTTGACAGCCAGAAGAATTCAAAAGCATTCCACATGAATGCATTTACCTGACTATGGGAATTTTATGAAAATACTCTTGCATTCATATAAAAAAATGATTGTACCAAACACAAATTATTGGTAGTTGATTTGTGTTTTGTTATACTGTACCAGTTCAGATGCTGTTTAAAAAAAAAATGTTTTGCATAAAATACAATGTTAACGTTGTAAGAATTTCTGTAAATACTTTTAGAAAATTACATTTAGGAATGACAAACTTGTGCCTATGCAACCTGTATTTATAGTAATCATGGAAATCACTGTCACATGCATATGCACAACATAGGTAACATGCTTATGAAACCTGCCAGTTCCAAGAAAGACACTTTTATACCAACGTTCAAACACCAAGTTAAACAAAGTTCAGACTTTTAACTTCAGAATAAAATCCCCTCGTTTTAGTGATACTTACATTTTCATTTAAAAGTTTAACTTTTGAAAGCAATTCACTCATGAGTATTAGCTAATTTAAGTATACATATCATAACTGAATAGTAAGTGTTTATTAGAGTAGTTGAGTAGTTTATACAGTTAAAAGCATAAATAATAATGAAAACCTGATTTCAAGTAGCTGTACTGGGTAACTTAGTACTGTATGTCTACATAAACACATATACAAAACACACATAGCCTTATATGCGAGCAAGAAAAATACTACTGCCTCTATTACAATAATTATTTATACATAAGCACCAGGGTTATTATTGGGGAAAATAGTTTCTATACTATTTTGTAATTCTTATTTCAGGAGATGGTACCTCCAGCACCAGGGTGGACTACACCTGGTACAGCTCATTCGAAATGTGTGTGTCCCTTTAACCTGTTTGTAATGCACCACGGGGAACAGGAACTGAGTACTGAGAGGGAAGGTCAGACAGGTGTGGGTCGAGTACTGGCAGAACAGAGCAATCAAGATTGGACAAAGACGATCAGGCAAACAGAGTTGAGAGGATAAGACAAAGTCGTGGTCGGGTCAGGCAAGGCAAGGCAAGGAATCCAGGGAACTAGGCAAGACAGGAATGAATAATCAAAGACGTTGTAGTGAAACTGAAAGACTTCTCAATGAGTGAGGGGCTTATATGTGGAACAGAAAACCAAGTTGGAAGGTGCCGGGCAAATGGGAGCAGAAGGTGACTGAAACGCATGGGCTTCAGGAATGTTAATTGAATGATTAGAGAGATAAGTGACTGATAACATCTACTGAGGCTGTGTCGTGAACTGTGACACTGTTGACGGCTGATTTAAAAATTGTCAGACATTTTAAATAATGTTACATATTCAGGGATATTATATATCCCTGGAGATATATTATATATTCAGGGACAATAACTAAGATTTGTGAGTGGAAAAGTGAAGAGTGATAGAAAATGGTGTTTGAAACTAAGATTCCAGTGCTAACAGGGTGAATGTGGGGCAGCTGCTGGAGTGACCTGCAGGGTATTGAAGATGAAATGTTGGGAGGAAGGTCTGGATGTATGCTGTCGGTGGTGTGCCGGTCAGGTGTCTGTCAACCCTGATGAGACAGCGGCAGTCTGAGAGGGGACCATAGCCAGTACGGCTGTTCTTGGGGTTTGTGAGCTATTACCCGCCGTTTAAGTCTATCATATTCTTTGCTGACTACAAATTCCGTTATATGCAGTCAGAGGATGGAGGCCGATAAGTATGGGGAGTTCAGTGTGTTAACTAATAATTTTACATTAGGCAAGGCTTGCCTTCCTGCAGTAATGCAGATCTGATCTGGTGGATTATGGTGGACATAACAGGCACTGATTAATGGATATTATGTGCACAATTAGGAAATCCGTTCTGATCCATCCATATTTACAGGGGTTTGAAAGTGTTTTAAAAGTACATGGGTTTTTCCAAGATATTTTTTGATTCAGAAAACGACACTATACTAAAATACATTTTTATTTGTTGAGTTTTTTATGTAATGTATCGACTTTGGGTTTTTATTTCTCTACTGTTACTTATGTTTCATCATAGACCCTTAATATGTTCACTAGGTTATATATCTTCAAATATGAATCACAAAAAAAATATAGTTCAATTATATGATTAATGATGATTCATATTTAACATTCTACTACTGAAAATAGTTTTTTTTTAAAAAGGGATTTAAACCCTGAACCAAGAGGATAAATGTATTTTACAGCTTATATACCTTTAATATTATGTATTAACTAATTCCAGGGGTGATTGGTATCTATCATTGGTCAAAATCGGTTTGCTTTTTAGAGAAGAGAAAAACTGGACTTTGAGGAGACTATAAGTAGAAATGGAAATACATTTAATGAATGAGCTTAACATGTGATTAAAGTGCATGTCCAGTGTATTTAAAAAATATAATTATTAAAATGCACTATATCTTTTTCTGGGATAAATTAATTCTGCCTTCTCTATTTATGTAGTAAAAATGTCCTTCTCTTTTATAATGACACTTGACACTGATGATATTTCATTCTCAGTGTGCCAGAGGTAATGGCATTTGCACGCCAGCAAACAGTAGCAGAATGTATTACATCCTGTCACCTTGAAGGTGTCTGATCAATCCTCGCTCCACGGTTTCAGTCTTTCCTGGCTTTGGAAAAGCTTTTTTAACCACAATGGTTAAAAAAGCAACCACATATTCCTGTGAACAGAAAGATTTTTATTGGTTTAGTATATGTTATACATATCTTACGCAAACGACCAATGGATTGGCTTAACTTGGGTCAGCACACAATGCTTTTACTGTAAGGATTTTATAGAAAACGTGTATCTTAAGCCTAGGATTTGGCTGTTCAAATTGCTTTACATTGCTGGTACGCACCGAAGCCTGTCATGACAAACAACAACAACAGCATAATTTTTTGCCTCTCAGAAGCTAATGCTCTTAGGTTCATAGCTATGCTGTTGTGGATAATTTACAAATAATACAGAAAAATGATAGAATTGTATGAGATTCTTTAGTATAAATGAAAACGGGACAATACGAGAGGCAGATGGCATGACCTATATATGAAAATATTTTAATTATTGTGGCGTGCAGCCGCTGGGGTAGAATGACACCCTCAGACAGGCAGAATGACAGGCAGACCCAGGCTCTAAACTTGCACTTCCCTGTGTCTGATCACTCCCAGAACAGACAAGCCCTGTCATGCCACAATTATTTTCGTATTTTTAAATAAAGTAAATTTATAGTTCTTATTTCATATAATGTCAGGAATATAATATGACACCTACAGCAATTGATTGTCAAGGCCCAAACCCAATATTAAATACTCTCTACCCAAGCAGGTTGTTCAGTCTTAAGCCAGGCATCACTTCAGTGATAAGCAGCAGCAATCTCAAGCAGCCGGAATGAAGGTGAGATAAACAACAATCACTACTGAAACAAACCAGGGATATATAGAGAGGAACACATCTTCATGGAGAAGAGCAGCTCCCTCCTAGATCAGTCCAACTTTGGACTGTGGACTGTGATAAGCACTATCAGAACATAAAAATACCTGGAATTCCAGATAGATGTAGAGTAAGTCAGCAAAGATTTAGTCTTTGTTGGATCTGAGTTGGACTACTAGCTGGGAGACAAACACACCTTAACTTGGCTAGCTAGACTTTTTCCTGGAATGCCAGTTCAATAAATTGTGATCAGTGGACTAAATTCAGACTTTCTTTCTCAAAATTTGATATCACCTAAATTTGATATCAAATTTGATATCACCTAAATCACCGATTTGAATGCATGAAACAGGAAATTAACATGACAAAATGAATGAGATGGACTGAAGTGTGCAAATACATGTATTTTATGTTTATAACTGGAAGAACATGTGAGAAAACTGCTCATTTGTCTGACACGGTTTAGTCGCAAAATTAGGAGTAAACCAGCATGATCAGAATAACAAGTAAAGAAGCAATAATCAAAAGCAATGTACTATATAATTTAAAACAGCCCCTCTCACTGTTTCAGAGCTGTACTGCTGTGGTCTTGTGCAGGTTGACAATTGTGGCCCTTTAGAAATTAAATTAGATTTGATATTCCGTGGTTTTCAAGCAAACTTGACCAAGATGAATTCATAACTCATCATTTTACATTATTCTTTAGCTGATACATATCTCCAGGGTGATTTACATTACAGTACTCCACTGATTTTTACCACTACAGATGATATTCACAGAAGCAATTGTGGTTGATTTACTTCCATTAGAGTGCAACAGAAGGGTCTCACAAGCCCAAATGTATCATTCCGAAGTCACAAATCCAATCCCCTAACCAATCCACCACACTGTGACCTTAATATTTCCAAGAATAATGGTCTGAAATAGCATTTTAGTCCCCCAGTCCCACCTTGTTCAAGATCACATTAATCTTTAATGAATGTTTGGGTGGTTTAATGAAGGGATTACATGTTCTGCCCAAAGCAGTGTACAAAATATTTAAATTTTTAAATTTAAATTAAGTTTTCACTACATAAAAAAAAAATAAAAAAAAACTCTACAAGAGACTGTTTTAAATCTAACTCTCTCATTTCCCAGTTGGGCAACTGTGTCTTCTTGGTTTGATTACCATAATTCTTTATAGAAGTTTCGCTCCTTTAACGAAGGCATGTGTGGATCAGCTTTCTGATTTTATTTAAAAAGTCTTCGATTTGATCTTGTAGGGTACTCTTTTAGTTTCACAGTTAACAAATCACTATAACTAAAAGGCCCAGGCTCTTAACAAGGCTTAAATATCACTGCAAAACGTTATGTATAATTAAAACAGTACTTCAAATTTCGTTACATTTTTCCATGGAACTGATGTTTGCGGATTCATTAGGTGAATGGCTCTCTGTGCCTGACACGGTTCCATTCAACACCAACAGAGTTAAAAATGTACATCTTGCCACAGACAATCCTCCCGAAGTGCTGGCTTCTCCGTTTAATTCATACGTGAAAACAGCTAGTCAAGCAAAGCTCTTGCTTACCTAAACTGTTGACACTGATCAAATATCAAATCAATAATTTAAAGGTAAGATCAAAACGTGTGTTTTTGGCAAATGTGAGCATAAATGTATCATTCATATTTAATAAAACCAGGTCACGTGCTTTTTCTCTATTTATTATTAATTCTCTGCTTTATAAGATCATATCCCTGAAGCTGTTTTTGTGTATAAAACCACATAAGTCCCAACTTGCCTATATCATGTTCCACGGTTCCCAACGTTTGCACAAAACATTATCCTCAGTAAAAACAAAACGTCTTGCAGTACTTGAAAGTCTCTCTTTATGACAATTCAAACACTGAACCCTTGATAACCGGTTTAGCTGTATGCATAGAGAAACCATATCATTTTTCTATAACGATTACCTGCAAGGCTTCCTTAAGAATGTTTAGCGTGACAGCTACATCAAGATGCACTACTGTAAGTAAAATGTGAGCGAAGGAAATTCAAATCCAGCATATTTCCAGGCAAAATAAAACTATAGGTGTACAGAGCCCCAACAGTTACATGAAGCAAAATGAAAAATAATTTAAAAAAAAACACATGAACTCAAACATTGCATATTTTAGCAGCTGCGTCTACTATTAGAAATTGACACTGGGTTCTATATTTACCGTAAAAATGGGTAAAACAGTCTATGGGGATTTTAAAAAATCAGTGTTCGATATGGATTCTGATCTGGATGCTCTATAATACAAACTTCACCTAATATTCACATATTTATTTATAAATAACAGCTGTTTAAAACCTCTTAAATACAGTATTTAAAACAGAATGAAAACTCCACTTAGAGTCCCATCCCTTTAAGATGTGAAGATAATGTTCTCACTGGCAACCCACTCTTAAAATCTCAGACAAATGTTAGCAGAGCTTTTCACAGAGTAAAATCCCCCTTAAACCAAAATCTTTTCTTTTCTTTTGCCGTCCAACTGCACCAGCGGGCAATTCAGATTGCTGCATTGTAGACTTGCCAGCGAGAACCTCAGGGTTCTGAAATATTGAAGAAAATTGTCACATTTGATTAATAGTGCAGTAGACTGAGAAACCACCAATGAAGTGTTAGCTGGAATGGTGACAAGTGAGAGCTCCAATATGGATGAAACTGCTGCCCAGATTCCACCAGCTGAGGAGACTTCAGATCAACTGTGTACATTAATTTATTCAAATTAGATAGATAGATAGAAAAATATATGTGAATATACACACACACACACACACACACACACACACACACACACACACACACACACACACACACACACGGATTTATATACAGCACTGTGCAAAAGGCTTTTTTTTAACATAAATTTAGTCTTTGATGTTTATGTTTAAATAAAAAAACGAATTTTAGATTTCCAAACACTCTTTTTCTGAAAGAAGACCAAGGAGTTCTGCAACAGATAGTTTTGCCCTGATCTCAGCATCATTAAGGCTGTCTGGGATTACCTGGACAGACAGAAGCAAGCGAAACAAAGTCTGTCTTATAAAACTGCACGACACTTTACCTAAGAGAATTGAAGCAGTATTTAAGGCAAAGGATGGTAACACCAAATATAGATTTTTTTTAGGTTGTTTTCGTGTTGTTTAAAATAAAAAAAAAATAAAAAAATGTTTTTTTTGTTTACTGCCTGTGAAAGTTTTAATTTTATATTTAGAAACTTTTCATTTCATAATTTTTGAAAGCAACAATTTACAGAATTTTTTTACATGTGCCAGAGACTTTTGCACAGTACTGTAAATACATAAATACATACATTTTGTCGTGGTTTCCAATGCGACAAACAGTGATTGTTTTCAGTCTTTTCCGTTCTTGGTTCTTCAGGAAATGTAGACTTTTATTTTGTAAACACAACAAAAGCTGCGGTGTCCGCAGAACAACCCCACGAACAGCCTCGGCACACCAGCTTTGGTACAATTCAAACATACCTGCCCTTCCTCTAATGGGAGGTGCCCACGGCGTCGCCACAGTGTTTCAATACCCCCTATTGGTCACGGCCTTTGCCCTACTGGGTCACGATTGGCCCTTTTGCTAATACATACCTCAAGGAAACCATGGTGTTTACCTCCCTGGCCCTAGGTAGTTCCGCCTTCACCCAATTCCTGTTTATTGGAATAGGGAAACAACTGTGTTTTGTTGCAGTTCCAGCAACAGCATTCCACTACACATTAATCCTGTTTATTGCAGTAAAAACATTCCATCAGATAACCATTAACCCACCATATAATTGCATACCACCCGATACCTGCATCTACAACATTCCATCAGATAACTAAGCCCTCAGGTAACCAGCCTTCCACTGCACATTAACCCTAAATTACTATTGGGTAAAGAAAACAAGATTGTGTGAATGTCACCATTCTACAAAAACAGTGTTTAAATGCAGTCCTGAATAATTTTGTCTACAATATTACTGTTGTTCCTACTCCTCCTTCAATTTCAAATCTCAAAAAACCACAAGCATCGCGTATAAGTTTTAATGTAGAATTTGGTCTACATTGTCTACAAACAGAGAGATGATGAAAGTTAAAACATGGTGACCTTCTCCTGGACATTTAATTTACTGCAACAAATGATAAAATTGTTCTAGTTCGCAGTCAAGTGCAAATTGATGACATCCCTTAGTTTAACACATAAACCCACAGCCTTTTATCTCCAGCTCCTGTTCTTGAAGCTATACAGCACAATCCTTTGTGTCAAAAGGCTTTAGTTTATCGTAAGAATCTACGTTGAATATATAATAAGGCCCACTTCTGTGAAGTCTCTGTCTCCACCTTGTCAACCCCTCTATATCCACCTGCACCAGAATTAACCTCACTTCTTTTCTGGCTTTAAAAGAATCTTCTTTGCACATGGCATTCATCCACCGGTATCCTTGAAGCATCCCGGGCCCTTGTAATTGTTCGTGAATTAAATTACTCATGAGTTCTAAATTTGCATAATCCCTACAAGTCCCCATGACTATACAAGACATTTGAGATGTCTTTTACTGACGACAACACCGTGCTTTTGTGCAAAAGCAACAAGAATGTCCTTGTACGATATTTGCAATTTAAAATAAAAGCTAATCAGCTGGAATCGCTCCATATTCGGAAGTAAATGCCTGTTCCGTGTGCACCAATCAGAAACAAATTAATTTGTCTTTTCCTTTGTGATGTATTCCGTGCTCACGAATCAATAAACCGAGTGCAGGATTTAGTATTTCGTGCTCTGAAAATGTTTTGAAATTTTTTTAACGTCACTTATTTTGAGAATTAATGAATAACTCACTAATTCATATTTTGTTTAGGGGCTCCGGATGGACGCCTTTTAACAATTATTATTATTATTATTTATGGGGTGGCTCATTATTATTTATGGGGTAATTTTCTTCCTTTCATCCTGTGTCTGCATCTTGTGCTTCCTCTCAATAAGTTTTCTGCGAGATTCCTCTCTGCTACTGCAAGCTGTGTACATTTTCTTTGACAGACACGCACCATGATTGATCATTTTTGCTGCAGCATGTCATTGGTTAATCCCTCAAGCAGATTGAGGGTGGTGGGAATTAGGATTGATGTGATTGTGGAGGGGACAGGGCCGAAATAGAGACAGGGATGGGCCTACCTATATTTATATAGAAATTAGATCTGCATTTGTTGTACTTCCCGGTGTGAAAACGTAATCAAGCAAAGCTACTGTAGCTTGCTTTTTTTGCTTGCTTGTAACTACTACCTCTAATACTCAACGAACTGTGTATTACAAATGACATCAAAAATGAAAAGCAAACACTCTTTAAAAGGCCATGAAATCTGAGACAGAAGCAAGGTGTAGCAAAATTGCCTGCAGATTAACAGTACCAATACTTATATCCAGATAGGATATATTCAGCAGGATCTGGGGGAAAAAAGCATCGCTTTGCAGCTTCAGTGCGCCTTAGTGGCTCATTACATGCCAGTTTGTCGGATTCACCGTGGCCCGGTCTTCTCGCACCTGCATCTCTCCCCGGGAAGCCACGGAGCACGCCGCCGGCATAGTGGTCAAACAAGCGCGTCCGCTTCTCAGTCTGGCGTGTAATCAGGCAGGTAATTACTCGGGAGCTGCGGCCAATCAAAGCAGAAAGGAAGACAGACTGGATGTGGGAGTCGAGACGACGTGACTTTTCCCCCTAATGATTACCTCCCACAGCTGAAAATAAAATAAACTTTTTTTTTAAACCGCAAAAAATGCTCCACATAATTCATAAAATATCTGCTTCAATCATGTACTCTTCTTTGTTTATCCCATGCAGTTAAATCTAGAATATTTTCGAATGATAAAAACACATAATTAAATGCATTCCCCAGTGTATTTGCTTTTGCCGCGAGCATATGACCCTTGATATTGCTACAGTTGAGTTCATAGGTGGGCATCTCTGGTTTTAGTCACCTCCCCAACACCTCCCCTGTATATTGCCACAGAATGCGCTCTGCTTGAAAGGCCTGAAAACGTGCAAACTCAAAGGCAGACAGGCTTGTGTGCTACACTTCACCTTTATTCCCAGTAGATTCCCTGAAGGTTTGAGGAGTGACCAGTCATCTGTAATAGAGCAGAGCGAGTTAAAAAATGTAACCTTCATTTTCAGTTTGCCCTGGTTTTGTTAATTCATTCATCACTCTGTCACTCACTGTTTCATGATTAAACTGATGCCTTTTGTTCGAATCAGACATCCTAGCTAAGTTTCACCTCAATCAAGACCTTGATTAAGCTACACTATGCCTCTCATTAAAGACAAAACTACCCAGAAACTACACAGTTATCCCTCCCAATAAATCTACAATCCAAATATCCAGCTGGGTATCACATCAATACTTAATACTTCTGACATTTATACCATCACTAGTAGATATGGGTGAATCCATGCGCGGTGGAGGCAGTGTCTGGAAAGGTGGGTCTTCAGGAGCCTGCATAAGATAGTGGGTGTTAGTAAGGAGCATCAGGGCCTGGACCAGTGGTCAAGAGGGGGTGGAGGATCTGGAATTTACAGTTACTGGTGGGTAGGCCAGGGTGAGGAATATGGTTGGATGTGAAAGAGACTTTCCAATCCAATGTCCAACCTCTAATAGATACTCCATACAAATTCTCTGTCTATCTACATGGATATTTCCATCCGCCTTCCTATAATAACCCGTTTTTTCCTTTAATAGACCATTTTAAGGGGGCATTTTAAGGCTCCCTATTTGTTATGGTTTTTAATTTTTTTTTCACCACCTTTATCCTAATCTGTTATAAAACATAGATCGGTTTTCAAAAACTCACCATAACTTAGTGTTGAGGATCATGATAAGTACCAGCCAATTGGTCACATGATGGCACCATAGCAAACAATCGTAAATGCCATTTTTAAAAGCTGAAAACTCACCACCCTTATGACTTAGCTTCATCTCCTTATAAAGAAGACATTTTCCATGTAAATTCCTCAGACGCTGCTCATTCTTAGCATAGAGTTCTGCATAAGAGATTCGTAGGTCAAGATAAACTTGAGTGTTGCGCGTTGCGTTGCCACTAATTATAGGTAAAACGATAAATGACCTACCCATTCACGGTTCATTATTCATTGAGATAAAGTGGGTATGAAGACCACTTCCCTTGTCATCACTCACTCCCCCTGAGATGGAACTCCTAATGGCCTCCATGTTTACACAAGCACTGTCTTTTAAGGAAAGTAGCAAATAGGAAATCTTTCTGCTTCCTCCTCTGGTACTGCTTTTCTGATAGACAGAATATCCAATGTGTTCTCCCCTCTTGTGTCTTCCAGCTATAGAACATTCATGCATTCCATATTTAACATTTATGGGCCGTATTCCGTTCCCTATCTGTGGGATTAAATACTTAAAGGGGCTGAATCTACTCAAGTCAACTGCTCCAAGATCTTCAATGAATGTTTAATTATGTCAGTGTAGAAGATTAAATCTATACCTTCCCAAAAACGCAAGAAGACGCCGCTATCCAAGAGGTCAGATTCTTCACCAATTTCAGAATGTACCGCCATCATGGTACGGAGCATCCACGAAACCCAACCCAACACTTGATTTATCAGTTGTTATACAGTTGTTGTACAAACTGAATCATTTAACATGGTAAATTCAGATTCAGCCAAAAGAGCAGCCTTTTATAACTTCAAGAACGTCATGTATGGGTTGCAGCTTCCTAAGGAAGATAAATATTAATTGTCCCATATTACTTACTGTAAGGTTCCTCTTAATTTTATCTTCTCTTGAATTTTAAGGATGTCACATTTGCTGAATTTTCTATTCAGCATGTGTGGTTAAAAAAAACGAACTGTATGTGGGCTAAGAATTCTTTGCTTAATAATCTTTATATATTGTGCATGCATCACTCTAAATGGCTTCTACCAAGCTACTTAATAATTAAGTAGGAAGTCAGTCAGTAGAAACTGTGTGGAACCGATGGGTGGAGTGAAGGGGACACCTGAAGGTTGACTGGCAGAGGCAAGGGAACGAGATAAGGGTGCCCTGCCAGAGATGGCCCAGGATGGCTTGAAACAGCGACAGTGGGTTGGATTAGGCTGGCAGAGTAATCAAATGTAAGTCCACTTTAGCCCTTTAAAATTCTAAATGAGGAATGTGTAATTGATTTTTCCCCCCATGAGGGAATGTCAATGCCGATTTGATATAATCTGAGTAGTATATATTGATGTGTTTTTGATGTGATTAGGAGGCAAGGATGGCATTAATCTGGAGAGTCTGCAGCACTGCCAGAAGCTGATTTTTTGAGGGGACAGTACATATACAAAGAGAGAAGGAGGCCAGAACATTAGCTCAAATTGCGATTAGGATGGTTAGACATATGTGCTATGGCTGGGACACTTTAGGAGCATTTAAATGACATGGTACAACAGATCACATTTGGGACAATCAGTCTAGGCATTTCAGATGGCCTAAGTGTCATGACACCTTCTGCCTTTATTATTAAGTTTTAGTGTCAGCTGGGATCAATCTGCAGACTGTTGCACATGCAGCAATAGCTGCAGGTTTTCAAAAGTGTTCCTTTGTGAGGCAGTGACCATGCGGGTCAGGAGCAGAACTTGAGGGCTGTGCTGAAACACTGAGATCTGAGAATGGCACGCAAATGCCATTATCACTTCACCACAGTTGAGGCCATCGGTGAAACATCCTACTTCTTCATAGGCATGTGTGACTGAATATATACCTACCTGACCAGGAATACCTACAGATTAGGTTACGCTGGCCCATGAACATGATATAAACGCATAAAATTTTGTTATCTGTGAGGTGGCGGTTTGTGTCTGCCAGCTGCACTCGACCATTAAAATGGAATAGGAAACTTGGCTCTCAGGGTTTGCCGTGAGGGATATTGACTGGCTAAGACCTTTAATTTTCCGCTCTGAACCATCCACCCATGGCGCGGGGACCTAGGAGCTGGCCTATTAAATTTCAGCGCACGAAAATGAGGACAGAGAGGTCCAGACAGAAAATTCTCAAGCTTTTTTATTCCACAGTAATTGCAGTCATCATGCACATGATGTGTGATTAATTAGAGAAGGGCGCTAATTGAGAATGCTGCTCATGGATCAGAGTAGTGGCTGGCGAGTTTTTCTTGGCTGCATCTGGAACCTTCAAAGTTCTGGGACTACTGACGTGGCTGAGGGCGTGGCCCGGATGTGGTCACAATTTTCTTTATTTGCCATCAGAGATTATGGGGTTCATATAGTAAAACATTTGCAGTAGATGTGTGGGAAGAAAATCTGCGAAGATTAGAATTGGAGTCTGAACAATTACAAATGTTTATCTGAAAATGATCTCTTCGGGTAGACGAAAAAAAATCCTCTATTCTTGATTTTAAGAATATTTGATTCCAAAAAATCCGAACGGTTTTTAGAGGAAAAACATGATCTTACCAGTCTGTTAAATATCAAGCTATGAAAATCTGCTTATATTTGGCTCTCCTACAGTTCAAATTTAATCTTTTTTATAGAACAGGGCAAGGACGGTGTCTAGCGTGAGGACGGGCAGTGGTGACTGTGAAGGATGCAAGCTGAATACATCGGTCCAGATTAGCTTTGGATCAGTGCTGCCAAACCGGCGACGAGGAGAAGCAGTTGTCTGTCCGAGCAGTCTTGTGCTGAGGGGCAGAGCAATGCGATTTGGCGTATCAGTGCCCTACAGGACGACTGTGTTTTGACAAAAGACACTCAAGACAAAAGGGGCAGCACCTAGCTTCACTCTGTAGGCTGTGAAATCCTAGCCATTCCCTACTCTGAGCGTGTCGCTCGACTGACCAAAGCCTCTCATCCTCTGGTTCTGGCACCTGAGCTTTCCAAGAGCTTCCAACATTCCCCCCGCACCACCCCCCCGAAATCTGTAACTCTTTAAAACAGTGTTCGAAGTCGAGTGCTTTGTGAGGTGAGAACAATAAGAATCTAAAGTAACTATTATCTCTTCTCTCTCATTTAGACCAGGAGGCTGGGTGTCCGGCTTTGTTGTTTTCATTTGTTCCAAGCTGCCAGTTGAAAGCTACTGGGATAACACACGCTGCTGCTTTATACAGTCTGGGCTATATGCAACATATTTAGGGACTTCTGAATGATTTCTTACTACGGTGCGGGTTGTGAAATTACTTGTTTAATCATAGTCATTTTTTAATCAGCTACTGTTGACCATGGAGAGGAAATAGAGAGATTTTTTCTTTCTGGATGAACTCATTACTTTTGTCCCCCCTGACAACATCATGCTTCTCTGGTCTCCCCTGTCACAGCGGGAAATAGGATGCTTGCGTGAAATAGGTGTGAGGAAGGTTCTGAGTTCCCCTCCACCCTCCTTCTCCTCCACCTTTCATGCAGCTGGCAGCAGCTGCTGCTCGGATCACCACCTCATTGTCATTCCTGGGGAAGCGCCCCACATCCGTCCCGAGAAAAGCTTGGCCGTCAACATGAATATAAATGCTTCCAGGGGATCCGTGGCTTTGTCTCATCTCGGGGTTGGGGCCATAAAGAAGTTTTTCGTCAGACCCAGCTTAGCAACTTTGGTGGAAAGGTTTGGATGCTGCTTAAGACGAGCTGGGATTGTAATGTGCTGGGAGTGTATGTTGTGTGAAATGTAAAAAATGGAGAAGGAAAAAAGCTCTATTTCAGCATTAAAATGATTAACAAAAGATTTTACATACAAAAATTAAGATTTTTAGTGTTAGGACCCCTCTAATGTTTCTCTTTCTCTTCCTGCAATTTATGATTGCATATTATATGTAGTCAATATAATACTTTATACTTGATTAAAAGGATTAGTTAGGTGGGGGTGCCTAAATTGAGGAATCACGTTTGCATGTAATCCACAAAAGTGCAGCTACACAGCCACGTCTTAATTTAAGTAACTAAGTAGAAATTATATATTTCCTTTCATCAATTAGCTGTTATTTCTCGATAACCAAAAGTTGCAGACACAATTTAATGATTGAAATAAGTCAATGATATACTTTCTTGATGCTAGATATAAAATTAAGTCAATAGGTCATTAACAAGTCAAAAGGGATATTCAAAAGTCTTAATCCAGTTCACAGCACAACTAACGAGCATCAGTTCTAAGAACTGGTAGTATAACCGAGTTGCATAGTAGTCTATAAGTTTTGCAGCGACTAATTTAAAAAAAAAAGACTGAAGGTGTTTAGAAACGCAGTGCTGCCAAGGAGTCTGTCCTTAAAGTAAAACACTTTAATTTCAAATTAAAGGCAAAACGTACTTACTGTTTCATTTCATTTATGTAAACAGGGCCCTTTAAAGTTACAGGTATCTCAGTCCAGCATTTTAGGAGATTAAATCATCTGCGTTAGGATTCTTTGCAGAATCCAGTCAAATGCGTCTAATAATTTTTCTCTTTTACTCTTGTAAATCAATCTTGTTTGTCTAATATTGTGTTACGCAGAAAAATGTAAAACCTTCGCAGAAAGACTACTCTGGTAATAATGCAATTTTTTTTAAATCTCTAAGCTGAGGATCATGGTTCATTAACCTCAGTAATTCAGCTGCTGAGTATTGTGAAACCATTTTGCAATGACCCTTCAAGCAAAGTCAATCAATAACAGGGGAGCATAAAATAAATGCTACATGGAATTAGCCTACAGGTCATCTACCATTTAGTAGTTTTCAAGATTTAAAATTTTTGCCTACCTTCCCCCCCCCCCCCCCAAGTTATGAAATGGAGGCTCTTTCTTTACTTTCAGAATTGTTGTGATTGTGTAGTTTCCAGCATTGGCCATTCAGTTGTCTGGTACACCGAAGTCTTGTGGCAAGGCTGAAATGCAACCCTGAAAATACGCAGCAAGGGCTCCCCAGCCTCGTGCAAATGCATGGTTTGCGTCCTTGTGAACCACGGCCCAGTGCTCGCCACTACAGCCAGCAATCAAAGCGCTTGTGACCCCTTAACCTACTCAGACTGCTAAGTCCCTGTTAACATACTCAAATCACCAGGCAATAACGAGTAATACATTAATATTATCCGCTTAAAGCTCAATTATCCATTTCCTTCATTAACATATTGAGATGACCTTTCATCCCCGGCACCCTGGTTTTGTACACAGGAGAATGTAGAGTCTGCGAGACGGAGGTTCCAAACTATTGAAGATGACAGCTCATTAATCATAAAGAAGGTATTTGTTCCAGCGAGTTGCTCAGATTTTTTTCCCTACCATAATCTTCTCGGCGATGTTGATTAGACGGGGACAGTGGTAAACCACTTAAACCATTTTCAGCTCCTGTTAAATTTTTGACGTTGACTGATAAATTATGCATTTGCTGTTTTGCACTTGCCAACTTGTTGGGAAAGAGTGATTGCAAGTAGGTTGAGGGACATCCTTAATCAGCTATTTTCATTGTGATAATTTATGTCATTCTCTTCATCCGTATCAATAGCTACCTTGTCCTGTCTCCTACACTGGTACGGCTTCTTGTTGACACATGAATGTTGCTAAAAAAATCACTGGCGATTTGCTCGTCCTTGGTGCATAAACCACGATCTTCCCTTCCATACATCCACACATGCTACATGTGCAAAGGTAGCAACTTCCTGTTGTCAGTATGCTGGTTTTTCTCACCTCTCTGAAGTGTGCTGGGGCTGACTGTCTGGTAATAAAAAGATTTGACTGACAGTCCCTGCCGAGGAACCTGTTAAGCAGCAACTCTTCAGATGACAGCAGCAGAGCCATCACCGTGTCTCGTTATCAGCCCTCTCCAAGGTGCTGATATCAGAGTCGGGACTGATGTTGGGGTAATCTGTTAAAAAACTGTTCATTCTCCCATCCAACTTCATGTGCTTGTCTGTGTATACATGCCTATAGGGGAGGCTGATCATAGCCAGAGGTGTAAATCCATAAAACGGAAGCCAGTTAACCCCTTTGTCACTTGGCATCTGCAGACCATGCAAATGCAACAGGAATGTTAACATGATGTATTTAAAATTTTGCTTAAATGAAAAAAAAAAAAACTTTCCTTTTCTTTAAATGAGCGAGTTATATAAAAGTGTTCAGTGTGAACATTTTGATGGGATCCATACCAACTGTAACCAAACAGTGGGGGGGCTTCACCAACTCTGAGTCGAACTCCAGTCATCGATGGCTGATTATCTTTTAACAGCCTTAATTTTACAATGGTGCAGTGAGAGTCCTCTTTCCCCTTTGTAAAAAAAAATAAAAAATAAAATAAAAACTCCTTGAAACCTCTAGCAAACACAACCTCACCGAACCATGTTGGGAGCTGTTCTTCTGTTCTTTAAGAAAAGTTAAAATAAAAGCCCTGATGCTGGTGAAGAGGGAAGAGTGAATTCTACAGACACAACACATCAACAAACTGACTACATATCACGAATCAAAGGATTCATAGCCGGATGATGTATACTCTTTTGCTTTAACCTATGATATTTTGTCTGAAACCCTAACATCCCCGAGCTGACATGAGTCAACAGTGAATATGTATGTGACATTGTGTATAACTGTAATTCATCGCAGGTAAACGCTCCGTTCTTAAAAGTCTGGTTTTAATGTGCATTTTCTGGGAAACTACCATCCATCGGAGCAGATTTATAAATATTTTATAATGCCATACTTGCTGGTAGCGTCTTTATAGAAAGTCATTTAAATTAAACCGCTAATTGCTCATTTGAGCAAAAATATTACAATGAAACATAATAGCATTACACTTGTGGAGTGTGTGTCTGAGGGATGCATCTGTCAATCAGACGAGCCCAGGACAGAATGGACGTAGCCACTGGCACCTGCTACAGAACTGACATCGTGCCAACATGACATTTAAGACCCGGGTTCTTCCCAGTAGGAGCCAGATGTCGGCAGAGAGTGGGCGAATAATTGTCTGTCTGTTGTTTAGATTTTTTTTTTTTTTTTTTTTTTGGAACTTGTGAGAGGGAAAAGATGAAGACTAATTAGTTTACATTTGTTTTTAACTCATTTTTTTCAAAACAAACTCCGACAAATTATAATGAATTAAATGAAAATAAAACTGTCATCCTAATTAGAGTATTTTATATATCGGTGCACAGCCTTTTCTTACATGTCGTATCATTAAGCTTAATTCCAATGACATAGTTCTGTATAAAAACCCAGGAGAAAAACTGCAGGTAAATATTATCAGATGTATCTGCAGAATCTCTGGACACTTTCCTTCCCTCTCAAGTGTCAGGGGTGTGCATGGAGTGAACCTTATTGAAACTGAGTAACGTTTTGTGCAGTCCACAGTATATTAAACTGTAACATCCCGTGGGTTTCAGTCACAGCAAGATTCGAAACCAAGTCTCTCTCGCCACAGTGCAGCACATTTGCTGCTTGGATAAGAGGCCTAAGCCTCTTGGTGAGGCTTAAAGATTGCAACAATACTTTTGTGAAAATTATATAATTTGGATCTACCTGAACTTAAGAATTCAGTACTATTGAAACTGTATGCCTTCTACAAGTTACAATTTAGCTTTTTGGTTTCATGAGGGAATGTGTAGACAGGATACTTATAGACAGGTTGAAATATAATAAGGGCTTAGTACAAAAATATATATATACCACAGTTGGTGTCAATCAGAGTCATGGTTCATGAGAAGAATATTTTAAAGGATTTTCCAAAAAGTTTAAATGGTGGAAAAAAGTATGGTGGCTGTTTAGGTCGCTGTCCTCACAGTAGTAGTGGGATGTAGGAGACGGATTTACGTCAAAAGAGTCACCAGGGCTGTGCAATCAAAGTCAGACTTTTTAAAAACTCACTGTAGCGCCACAATGGGATCAGTTTCCTTTGACCATCTGGGTGGTTTCAGCTTCTGTGTTACCTCTGTAGTAACTACCTTGGTGATGCAACCCATTTTGCGACCATGCATGCTATGTGCAAGAAAGAACGCTCTGTTTTTAGAGCTTGCTTTTTGTTATTGTTTGCAGCAAAAAAGGTTCTAGATAACAGGGTTCTACATTGTCCTTTTATATCACACAGGAATGAATAATTATAAATGCAGCTGCAAAGTCATTTGTCTGCCACATCAGTTATCGCGACAGCAAGTTGGCTTGCAGACGTCAAGGTGCTGAAATTATCCTGTGTGTCCTTGTGTTTATGATTGTGGTGTGGAAAGGCTGTGAGAGTGATTTAACTCCCTGCAATCCCTCTCGGCCCTCTGCTGCGCCTGCTAACTCAGAACTTGGTGATAAAACTATTAATGCAAGGTCAGACATAAATAACAACAGTAAACGCTGTCATTTATGTCTTTGGTTGCTGTGAAGTGTAATCTTCATTACAGTAAGAATGCATCACTGCCACATTCTAAGAGGTTTTCAGATGTTTAACCTCTGTTAAATGTTGAAATACATATGGAGAAGTACTGAAACCAATAATTTCGTTTTTATCTTTGAGGCAAGGTTGTTAATGTGATTGCTTGAATAGAAACTGAGAAGATTTTAAAAAAATATTTAAGAGCCATATCTAAGCCTTTATTCCATAAACCAAGTACTAGAGCAAAACCATTTTTATTTCAGTTTTTAATGTAAAGACATTCTCATAATCCTATTATTTAATACAGCAAAAAAACAAATAGACATTTTATCCCAGAAACTTTTTTTAAAGTATAAAAATACTATTACGGGTTATACTAAAGTAACCAAAATTTATTTTTGAATGGCTTTTCACTAATTTTTAAAAAAATTTTTTTTAAGCTTTTTAAAAAATTGGAATTGATGCAACCGACTGTTGAATGTTGTTGTATACTTTGTGTGCTGTTTTCTGAGCATGAGTGCTGTGGTCTAATTGGCTCTTTTTGCCCATTAAATCCCCTGTCTCAGCCTTTTCTGTTTTTGATGCGGTCTTCCGGCAGAGCGCCTTTTATGTGGACCTCCTGTGTGGGTTGGGCCTACAGCCCATTAAAACCAGACCAAGTCTTGCCGGCAATTAACTTTCATCAGCTTGTGTAAACCAACTGCATTGGACTGTGGATTTAGGCTGTCACTAAACGCGTTTTTCTTGCAACATGTGTCTACTTTTCAGAGATAGAATATGCCAAAAGGACAAATAAACCCACCAAGCTCATTTAAAATGACATTATTATGTATATTTCTCATGTGCCTTTAATGATCCTTTAAATAAACAAACACACACACACACACACACACGCACAGCTCTTCTTCAGCTAGTGTACTTAAAGCCTTTTAAAGCCTAGGATACTTAAAGACTTTGAAAGACTCGCCTTTTTACATACCCCGTTAACAACACAATTTACTCCCCCAGTCACAATAATGCTGCAACACATTTGGATGATTGATGTCACGCTCTGTGTTGTCATGCAATTGTTCATCATTCCTCGTTTTCCCCCCGACATACCCTTTCCCCCCTGCTTGCCCTATCCTTTCCCTCACTCAGCTGCAGCAACCTGGTCCAATCCCTGAAATCTGTTAGGCGTTTGCCATAAAATTAGAACGTCGTCCTTTAAATTTTATTAAAAAAGGCTTGGTAAGATATAGGCTTATTTGTATATATTTTTTTTGTGTGTGACAGGCCCCCACCAAGAGTACAATTTTAGTTTTAGATTCCT
>JAOYSI010049430.1:0-26210 GCA_025775065.1 Hiodon alosoides | reverse complement strand
AATTGAGTTTAAATCCAAATGAACAGTGCAACCTCACTGGCAAATATCAGAACAGACAAAATCCCAACACTCGAATATTACTGGAAGTAACTATTACTAGACGAATATTAACATGTGGAAATTTTGTGTGACTTATAATATTAATTTTGCTCTATTTTACTTAAGAGATCAATTTTCTTGCTTTAGAACGTTCTCACTTGTAGGTTTAGAGATAAACCATAGCGTTTAGCATAGCATAGCATACCGTTTTTCAGTAAATGTCAGTTTTAACTCACAAGTTGCTTTTTTAATTTAAGTAAGATATACACACAATTAAAATTAAAATAAAGAAAATGTTCTAATACCAGTAAAAAATAACAACAAAATATAGTCCTCCTCCTTCCAATGCCCATCATGGTCACCGAGTCACACAGCCTTGAGAACGGTCTGTATTGCATACAAGTGCGGCAGCGCCATGAAACACATGTGTATTCAATGACACAGGAAAGTGACTATCCACAAAGCAAAGCAGTGACGGTATGCCAAACATTCAGGAATCGCCCTTTTATCCAACATATGTGTGCCAAAATTCAAGCCAATCGGCCCTATGCTGCATTTTGAGTAACTTTTTGTAGGTTTCACCAAATTTGTGTTCTAGAAAAAAATGTAATCAGGCGGACTTTATGGGTTCTATTGACTTTTTTGTTCATTATTAGACATTATTACCAAGTTTCACACAATTACGTCACACGAGGTGGCATTGTCAAATTTTTTTAGTGTAATTTTTTAGGGAGTTTCCTGTAGTACCCCCTATGGTCGGATCAGGGCTAGTCTTCCTCTCTGAGTAGTGGGTGCACATGAGAGTCAGTGTGCAAATTTTCATCATTTTTACCATGTAGTTTTTGAGTTATTGAGCATTATCGGGGAGGCAAATAATAATAATAATAAAACAGATTGAAACAATAGGCTTAGGAAACCTAATAACAACAACAACAACAACAACAACAACGATAATAATAATAATTATAATAATAATAATAATTATTATTATTATTATTATCAGAGAAAATCGTATTACATGCAAAAACAACAATAACCAAAAAAAAAATAACCCTAAACATCAAAACCATACCAATCCGAGGAAGGAAAGAGGGAGGAAAAAAAAATGTTTTAAAAGATTTATAATAATGCAAGTACTGATAAAGTGTTTCTGACTAATCTTCCTTTGGATATTTTATGAATTTCAAGATAAAAGCCTTGCATATACGCTTTTCATCAGGTTATAATTTATAACCACAGGAGCTTAAACTTAAATTGTTGTTAAGAAAAGGTTATATCTGTACTGACCCCTCTCTGATCCTTGGTTGCTCTATGCAAATGAATGGGATGCTATGCAAAAACACTAACTACTGTAGATATGACAAGATGCTTTTTTTGTTATATCTCAGATTTTTTCTCCTTTTCCTCTTGTTTTCTCTCAGAGCTGTATCTTCTTTAGCTGGCTGGCCAGGGTTAAGGGGAACTGTAGTTCACTAGACAACTTCACTGTAAAAGGGGCCTTAGTTCAGTTCTAGCTTCAGTTAGGCCACCACAAACATATACAAATAAATAAATGTATTGCTGTTATTGCTTAACTTAAACGTGCATTTTTGTAAAATTTTTTCATTTTCACCTTTTGGACTACTCGTTCTTAAAACTTTTCTTTATAAGTTTGAATATTGGACATCTTCATTTCCTGAGTAGCAAGTATGTTTATCTCAGAATGTGCAAAATTCCACAATACATGTTTCATGTGCTATTTAAAAATAATGGCCTGGTTATTTGGAGGCAGGGAATTTGTTTTAATTACATTAATTCACACAAGATTTAAATGATCAGTTCATAGTTACATTCAATTTGATCACTTTCATGGACGAAGATTCATGTGGGTTTGTAAACATAAAATTAAGTGTACCCTTTTAAAATCTGCAGCTCATCAAACTTCATGTCAAATTATGTCTCATGTATTTCCTGAGGTCAAAATGTTTTACAAAAGCTTTGTGCCGAGCCTTAATGACACATACCCTCTTCTGTCTCATTAGCAACTCCAAAAGATTCAACAATTGAAAGAATAATTTCTGATTAAAGAAGAAAATAAAGAAATAAACATGCTTAAAAGTGCGATTAATATGAACAATTTCCTAGCTGTGTGACAATAATTAATAGAAACTGTCACAGGAAAAAGGTAATAGAGAAACATCTAGATCAATCTGGAGTAGCCTACAGAAAAAGAAAAGTACACAAGTGTAAGAATAACTTTTATTTTAGTTATAGAACATGTCTGTGCAAGATTTTTACTTATGTCTCCCTTTAACCAATTTAGCCAAATTGTATGAAAAGAAAAATTATTTTTACCTGTTTTGTGAATGTCTTCTCATTTAACTCTTCGCTTTACTTCACAGGAGTACTTTGTGAATGTGTTAGTTAATGTCAGGGTTCCATGTACACGCTCCTGAAGACTCTAGTCCTGGGAACGTTCTAAATGAAACCCACCAAACAGTGATAAATATACATTTCTTTAAGAATTTTTTTTTTCTGCAGGTCCCTGCCAGACCCCATTCTCTTTACTGTGGACCATGTTCTGGCAGTCAGCACTTTACTTCCTGTGAGACCATCACACTGGCTACTCCTCTTTCCCAGGACAACACTAGTGACTCAGCTAAAGTAAGTACCAGACAATTTGTAATCTTATATTCAGTTCAACACCCAACTAACTGCAAATGTGTTTCAGAGTTACACACATATTACTGCCAAAGTAAGTGGCACGGACTCAACTGCCACCTCTACTCCTACTGAAGACAGGACTCAAATTTAAACCCACGCACGCATAGGAACAAACTAAATGAGATGATGAATGATGATGTTACGATGATGTAGGGGAAAGAATAAAGAAATCTGCTTTAACCATAGGATTGTAAAACAGACTGTCTCCTTCCTGAAAATTACTATGTTACAATAACTTGAGAAGAAGATCAAAATATAGAAAGTATTGATGTAGGAAACAAATGTCTCAATCTACCAATATCCGGAGGGTTGGGGTGCCTCATCTTTGACAAACTTGTTCTTAAACAATATTGCAAACCTGTTTACTTTGAAGGATCATTGTTACTAACTATACTTTTATATAAACCTCCAGCACTCATTTTTCACTGGCCACTGTCATAGTTCTTTGGACAGACATAAGCCAAAAGACATTGCTGCAGTTCTGAGACATTACATTGTGAATGTCTACATTTTAAAAGGTATGATTTGAAATCCAGGGGTACAGCCACACCACCTCCGGAACCGCATGGTTTTACTATCATGCCGTTCCGGAGCTATATCCCTGCAGTAGACAAGTTAAAAACTCAACCGTCTTGTGGGAAATTCCCAAACTGTTTATTCAAGTCTGAAACCGTGAACAGTAGGTGTGCTTATTGCACATGATGAGATCTGTCATTATCAGACACATGGGAACGGGGAGAGTTTCAATGTTGTTCTTAAAGATGTCCGCCAACACATTGGATGTTTAAACCCTGCTTGTTTGTGGTAACCAAAAACTAAAAACCTCAAGCATTATGCCCTTAACAAAGAGTACTTTAGGAACCACACATCTTCAATGTAATCCTAATAAAAAGAATTCTGAAGAGATCAGTGGTAGTGACACTTTGATTATTTCCTCAAGAATATGGTTTTTATATTCTCTGCTCAAAATGTTCTACTTTGTTGAACTGCAAATGAGCTGTTGTATCGATATAACTAATTGATTTGCTAGTAATCTTGACAGTTGATAGAAGTAATTTGTTTCTGTATTCTTCGCTAATTCGCAGGATAAAGCCATCTAACAATGAAATCAATAAATAATTAACGGCCTTAGCTTATACAAATAACCTTTCAAATGAACTATTTGCCCTTTAAACATAGTTGGAATAAATAATTAAAAAAATAAAAAATTACAGTTAAGAACCAGCAAAGGGGACAAGAAACAATTATTTTTATCTCTCCCAAAAGTGCAAACGTTTGCCGTGATATGTTAAAATCATTGACTTAACAATAACAACCTTTGGTTATTTTTCCTTTGCACGAAGATTGATTATGCTTTTCTGATATTTTCTATTTTACAAACAATTAAAACAAAGCCTATCTTCTCTATTTACCTTGGGGCCCTGATTATTTCATATATCACCATCCTTATTAAATTGACTGTGCATAATTAGAATTTAAAATTCATCCCTTTTATTTAACATAAGAACAAGCAACACCAAAAATCAAATCAAACACTGTCATCGAGGTCACAAAGCAGTAAAACACTTTAGAGCGTGTTAGTTCCTGGGGAGTATATGTCCTCTTTGAAGAGGCGAGTCTATGGGAGTGAAAGGTGGTGAGTGATTTTAATCCAACATGTTTTCACTGAAATGTCCTCTTTGAATTCTTTTCCCGACATTTTTTCCTTGACTTTGCCTGAGCTCTTACCGATCTCTCGTTTGTCTGTCATGTTTTATGATGTGTCTGGTACTCCATTCAAGTGGTTAAATCAGGCTACTGCCATACCATCTTTGTTCAATTGCACAAAATCAGGCTTAAAAACTAAAGAATTTCCATCCCTCCCAACTCATTTTAAATTTATTCTTAATGACCGATCGATCGACTTCATCACTTCCCCGTTTCGCCATTGGTGTGCTTGCTGTAGGTTTGAATTGGATGCGGTGGCACCTTACAGCAAGTGCAAAACGCTTCCTTTTAGGAGAAGACCTGGTCTTAGTTCACATTATGGTTTCTGACAAAGTGTAATTTTTGTTTTGACTGTACCCTGGAGACCACTTAAAAGAGAAAGAAGTTGGCATTCTCGCTTGTGTTCTAGCGCTGCCCAGGATTTGTTTCGTTTGAAATGTGAAATATATAATCATGGCTGAGGTCTGAGGCAATGGTCTTGGGCAGGGTATTGCTATATAAGGGATTCCGAAATACTACTTTCATTACCTGCACTACCATAAGACTATTGATAAACCATGAACTAATGCACCACCCTTGAAACTGGAAACAAGAGATCCTTCTATATAAGTACTGCTCATACGTCCGAGTGTAGCTCTAAAAACTGCCAGCTGAAAGGGAAAAGGCTAGTGTCAGATTGGGTCACAAAATATAGGTGGATATATGACTGGCTTAGAATGAAATTTCCCATTAAGATAGAAATGTCTTTCTGCGACTGAAATATTTCACAAAGACCAGAATATCTTACTGACAACTGGGATGTTCTGAGCTAGGCCTTTTATTTGTAAGAATGTCTAGCTATGTCTGGAAATGTCTCTTAATTATCCATGACATCTGCCAGACTGGGAGTATAAGGGAAATGGGTGCTATATCCAGACCCAGAATAGTGAGTTTTGTACATATACATAGATAGAAATATCGAAAACATAGATGATCATCAGATGATCCAGTGAATGCACTATTGGGGACACTGTTGCTGTCTCATTCTGCCTATTTATGGTAGCGTGTCAGTGTCCCAGAGTGTCACAAACTGGCCAAGTTCCTAGTACAAGGTAGGGGAGTTTCTGTAATTGTGAGGTCTTGAAAGGGAGGTCCAAGAACAGGGGTAAGGGCTGTCTGTTCATTTGTTCATCTGTGCTGTGGAGTGACAGGGCTCAGCAACCAGACGTGCAAGGCGGGATCAGGTAGCGGTTTAGGGACCAGCAGGCTGACGGGCACTCTCCTTGGCTTCAGATCACTTCGAAGTTGTCAAAGTTGTATGTTGCCCTATATTGTTTTACTAGCCCACTTCGAAGTTGTCTTGTGTGTTGTCCTGTACTGTTTTACCAGCTAACTTCGAAGTTGTCTTGTGTGTTGCCCTGTATTGTTTTATCAGCCCACTTCGAAGTTGTCAAAGTTGTGTGTTGTCCTGTATTGTTTTACCAGCCCACTTCGAATTTGTCGAAGTTGTGTGTTGCCCTGTATTGTTTTACCAGCCCACTTCGAATTTGTCGAAGTTGTGTGTTGCCCTGTATTGTTTTACCAGCCAACTTCGAAGTTGTCTTGTGTGTTGTCCTGTACTGTTTTACAAACCAACTTTGAAGTTGTCTTGTGTTTTGTCCTGTACTGTTTTACAAACCAACTTGGAAGTTTTCTTGTGTCATGTATTGTTTAACCAATGCCTTTATTCCGTTTGGAGGCACAGGTATTTATTTCTATATTGTATTTATATGTTCTATGTTATGGTGTCTTTGTGTGTCTGCTGCTGTTTAACTCATTGTTTGACCCTGTTGCTTTCCACAAACACTATCAAAAATAATTTAGAACATGGGTTTCTCAAACAATTTGACTCAGGTAAATAGTGGATCAAATCTTGACTTAGATAATTATGAAATGTTAAAAGGTGAATCTATGACTGGCTCAATGCTAAAGTATTCTTATCATTATCTTAAATTGTGAATAACCTCAGTGCCAACTCAAGGCTGTCAATTCATATTCAACACAGCTGAAAAGAGGAGTTGCATCAATATAGCTAATATGTTAATTGTAAAATCATTCGCAAACTTAATAAAAATTCCTCTTCTTTCAACAGTGACCATCTGAAGGCATCTTTGAAAACAACTAGTTTTATAAAGACAAGAAAAAACACAGACCAAAAGTACAAACAGAAGAAAATAAAATAGAAAAAACAGTTCAAAACGAGAGATTAAATGTTTTGGGTCGTTTTGAGCCTTTGACACTTACCTTTTATGGTTGAAAACCCAGATGTAACTAGCCCAGGACGTTCATGCTCTCCAGATGCCAATAGCATAATTAAAGCAACCTCCTTACCCTCTGTCAAACTGATTCAGATGATCCCTTTGAGACCACCTCTGGTAGAAAGATATGTATCTTCATTTCTGTGGATAAAGTATATCTTTAAAGTAAGAGACAATTTGTGAATGTTTTAACCATAGACCATTTTAAATAAATAGAAGTAATAGTAATAAATAACACACTTTAACCCTGATAAAGTCTTTTTGTTGCAAAACATGTTTTTTGGACCAAGAATACAGGTATAAAACAATATTTCTCTACCTGCATTTTTGGAAACTTTGAAATAATCCTTTTTGAAATATTTCTGCTTTCCTTCCATGTCTTCCACATGCGTAACCCAGCACAGTCATTGCAGGACAATTCACCTGTTCTATCAGTGACAGCTGTAGTCAGTCAAAACTACAGTGCGACATGACGTTCCATTGCCTGTCCTGCAGAAATTGCCCTGCCAATGAAACCCACCCCAACCTGGTAACGCCATGCCAATTGTGGGCCGTTTTACCCTTCTTGTCACAATTGGCTAAAGACATGGATGCTAATTGGAAAACTCCAGCTCAAAGGGCTGCATTCGATCGAATGCCTTCACTCCACTCAGAGGCTGCTTAAAGGTCTGTTCTGTTATTTTAATTATTATGTATATATAACATATTTAGCTAATTACAATGGCCCAGACGCTTAGCAGTGGAACATCATTTATTGGCTTTTGCTTCAACTATTAAAAATATATTTGGCGAATGTTTGTGAAAACCACAAAAGTTATCAATCTCTTGCAGCTCCCATAAATTGAGTGATACTAACATCAGGTCTACACATTTCCAAATACAGGCATTTTTGTCATAGATGTCCCGAAGAGAACCAACCAGAAAAATAAAAACCCAAGTTTTATCTATGCTTGCCTCACATTAACAACATGTGGTAAAATTTGCTGTGCATTATGTCCTAGGCATATATGCAGTGAATTCTCAGGTGACTACATAATTTTACCGTTTTATTTATTCAATAGATGCTTAAATCCAGAGCATTGTGCAAACAGGCCAAAGTGACGCAAGAAGGTAGAAGCACACAGTTCAATAAGCAGCTGTTGTTCTGACAGCAATCAACATGGTCAACTAAGTGCTGTCTAGACCTAGATACAAGAGCCATATATGCTACTCAGTATCCTTAATCCAATATAAGCACATAAATATGGTTCAATAAATCATTTCACTACAAACGATCATATAAGATCACATGAGAGTTACATAAAACAAGTTCAAGAAAATAATACTGGCACAGGTAATCAAGTTCAAAAGCAATTGGTCAGATGATCGATGGAGTCATATAATGTGAAGTGCCATTGGAAAAACAGAGTTTTTAGTTTTTTGGAGAAACGGGTAGATGAGTCAGATGAGTTGGGAGCAAGAGTGAAGTAATAATTAATTGTAGAATACTTCACATGTTTTTACAATTTACGTGCAGCAGGTTAAACAGAATGTAGAATAAATCCATAATTGTATACCATCATTTCAAATTCACAGACCACTTTGTAATTGTACTTCACATACTTTTGGCAGAAATGATGGGGATCGTGAGTGTGGGACACGTCTGTCTGCTGGGCCAAGCCAGGGCTGAGAAGCGCAATGCCCAACAGCATCTGTGGGGAAAGATTTGTGATTGCAAGGGTCCTCTTTAGGTGCCGGGAGCATGGGAGAGAGAGAGCGAGCGAGAGAGACATGAACCAGCCCAAGAAGAAGAACAAGAACACGAGACCCGCGTGCAGTTCAAGGCTTTGTTCTGTGTATGAATATGTTGTCTGTGTTTTCCCCCCTGGAGGACAGGATTTGTTTCTGTTTGCTGTTGTTCTTGAACCCCAGAGAACCCCAGTCAACCTGCAGCTGACACAGACGCAGAGGCGGCAACACCAAGCCCTGCAGCAGATGCATAAGCACCAACAGGAAAGCCCACAGGTGCTATGTAGTGCTCTAGGTGTTAACAGGGCCACCCTCTTCCTTTCCCTCAGAGGGACACTGGTATAGGGGGATAGACCACCTTTAGGACCTTGTCTCCTCCTTCAGGAGACCAACTGTTCCCTTTGCTCCCTTCTTTGTCCAAACACTGGAGGGGTTGCAGGAAGTTTGGGCAGCCAGGACACATCTGCAAGGAAATCAACAACGCCGACTTAGTGCGCCAAGTGTTGTGGAGCTAGTCCAATTTACACAAATTGGTAACTTTACTGTTCGGGTTGCATGAAGCCCTGGGAACTTTCCAAAAACTGATGGACAGGCTGCTCCATCCACATAATGCATATGATGCATTACCTCCTACCTGGACGAAATTGTTATTTTCAGCATTGCTGTTTGTAATTTTTAAGCAGCGTTTTATGCAACATCTACAGTCTGTCCAGCAGATGGCGGAGATTACAGGGAACCCTGGTAAATGTTCAATTCGACGAAGAGAGATATGGTACCTCGGCTTCCTCTTGGGCAAGGGACAGATTTGATCCCTTATCGACAAAACCACCTGCGGCGCTGTAAGAGGAGGAGTCACAGAACCTGGGGTTCGAGACCAGGTCAAACATGTCAGACATAGATATTGCGATGCATAAGGTGAGCTTATGCCCTGTTTATTGGGCAGCCGACACCTCCCCTTTCCTTCGCAATAGGAATAGGAAAATAAACAAAAAACAACATCCCCAGGTTGGGCACGTAGTGATAAGGGCAATAAAACAATAAAAAGTCTTGTAGAGGAAACAAAGTGGTCTCGGGGTCGACGGTGGTGGGCAACTGCCTGGCGGGACGGAGGAACTGGGTTTGAGGGAGGCGAGCTTCCCCAGACACCATTGGGGGAAGCAGTGACATCTGCTGGGCTGTCTGGACAGAGAGGAAAAAGAAAAGAAGGATCACAACATGTTAGCAGTGTTGCTAGCGGTTGCTCGTGTTTTTTTGAGCGGATAGGGGAGCCTGAATGGGAAGTGGGACCCCTTTTATACAGAAATTTCCTGTGACCATTTAATTGTGTCATGTGCTTCAGGTGGGAATGCTTTCATTGCCAAGTCCCTGTCTTCACGGCCAGCTGTGGATTACGTCTCCCAAGGTTCCTCTCCAGAGTTCTGATTGCACTACGCGGCAGGGTTCCTCCCCGGTGCTACGGTTTCTTGGTCGCCTGACCTCCCACTGTGTCACAACACCACTGTCTCCACATGCCCCCCTCCCACTACAAAAGGCATGTTTGGTCTTTCCTTGGTTTGGCTGGGTATTATCAAAGGTTCATTTTGAAATTTGAGGACCTATCCATTGACTGATTTAACCAGAAAGGGAAGTCAAGACCTGGTCCAAATGAAGAAAGCGATTGTGACAATTAAAGCAGCTCTGTGTCAGGAACCTGTGTTCATTAACTCTAATTCCTCTTAGCCCTTTGTCTTGCAGATGGATGCATCCGAGTGCGAGGTGGAAGCAGCCATGACCCAAAAGTTGAATGGAGTGGAGCGACCTTTGCTAAACATCATTAGGAAGCTCACCCTCAGGGAGGAACTATTAGGTGAGAGTGTCTCGCTATTAAACGGGCCATCCTTACCCTGTGGAACTACCCCCCGGGTTAAGAGTTTGTCATGGCCACCGACCATGCCCTCCTCCAGTAGCTACATGAGATGATCCGGCAGTATTTAATTCTGCAGCCGTTTTTCTATCTGGGGATCCAGCAGCCAGGGACTCTGAATGTTGCAGCTGACTTCCTCTCCCAGTTCGGGGGGACGGGTCAGCTTTGGTTGAGCCACAGTGAAGTTGGCAGACAGATTGGTGCAGTGTTGTGGGCACTGTACCGGTCCGTAGTGGTGAAGCAGAAGTCCTCAGATCAGATAAAGCATAACACAGCCATGATAATAAATTTAAATTGATAAATGAGCTTGATCAGAAGCCTTTTGTAGAGGGAACAATTAATTTCTATTTATTTTAATAAATAAGCATCTGACCTCTGTGCATGCAGGGCTAGTACGTGAGCATTGTGCTGATGAAAACCCCATATAATACATCCTTAACATTCAGAGGGGTTTACTGCTTGTATGTGGATCACATATATATTTCCACATGCATTCAGCACAACCCTTCTTCATGGTTTACCTTATTCTTAAAAGTTTACATTTCCTATTTTGGATAATACCTGGCTACTTGGCATTAAGATTTCAGCTGATAAAACTGACGAAATTTAACACTTTTTTACATTGTATCATAAAATAAAAATATTATTTTAACGTCTGGCTGGCAGGCAAACTTGAGACTACTACGGATACCCACTGATTTTAATGGCAGCAGTTTTATTATTTTGTTGTTATTAGTGTAATTTTTCTAGAAAATAAATCCTGGTCGATAATTGTGTTGGACAATCAGGCCCAATCCACCACAGAGCTGGCTGAAAGGAGACAACCTCTCAGTACAAACTTATGCATGCGGTTCTCAGAAAGACAGGCCTCAAGCTCCATCTCAGCTTGGTTATAAACAGTGCCTCACAAAAGTTTTGAAAGGAATGCATACATGAGGTGTGTGGAATTAGTGTAAGCATCATTTAAAAAAATGTAGCTATGTAGATTGTACTTGAACATGATTGATTAATAAGACCAGTGTTGTATATTGTTTTTCATGGAATTTGTTTTCGTACAACCATTGATAATGCTGATTAAAGACCATCATGAGTTTGTATTTGTACTTGTAGTTTGATACGAATAATGTGTTTCAGGTCAACCTGTACATTACCTAAGCTAAATTTTGGTAAATCAATTTAAATTTAAATTTAAATTTACCTAAATCAAATTTAGGTAAATCAATCGAAAACCTAGATCAACAATAGACATTTTTTGGCAGATTAGTAGCATTTTCTACATGGTGTTAAAGTCTCAGAAGATTATAGCATTTTCTATTAAAACTGCTTTATTTGGTAAAAATTCAGCAAACACACTTAAGAATTCCACATGGACCAGGTGGTTTTTAAACATTTAGAAGTAGAAGGGACTGTGCTATGGAAAAGCATGAATTATTGTCTTTGCCTGGAGCAAATTTTAGGAGTACTTCAAAGCTAGGGAGGATAAAGTCCGGGTGGGATGCAAAACCTTGCGTATCATAGATTGAACCGAGTGAGGTTTTAGGCAATTATAAATACCATGTGGGGTGGACGTGTTCAGTGCTATACCTTCCTCCGTTTTAAGTCATGTTTCTAATAAATGAATAATATTGAGATGGTTTTAATAATATTGAAAGCTTTAGACCTGAGTGAAAACCTATGAAACAAAAAGACTAGTACAAGGACAAATGGCATGAAATACCATATCCTCCACCTGCTGGTGATGGATTGTGGCAGTGCTCGCCCCAGACCTCCTCATTAACCCCCACTAATTACAGAGAGAGAACACAGCCTACCAACACAAAAAAACAATGTTGTTCAATATGCAGTTATAAGTACGCCAAGTTCTCAAAAAATTTCCCCCAGCCTTTGTCATGAGCAGAAATTCTAATTTTAGCGAGCTTTTCAACACACACAAATATCCTATGAATGCTACTGTATACTGTATATGTATTTGCCATGCTAGGCTATGGCCCACTGCCATGGCAACTGAATAGACCACTTTTTAAATCATCACAAAGGATGCTGCAGGGTTATAACATGATTACAATGAGTTTCTTTTCTTCAAGTATTTTATTTATGTACTCTATAAATCCAATGTGTAACAATACCAAATCTTTTTTATTAAGCCTTAGAATGTTGTGAAAATTATACTGTTGCCATGACTCTTTAACATAAGTACATATCCACAGTGGTCATCTAAGAAAGATGAACAGACTTTCAGGAAATAAAGTAGGAGCATAACTTTATTTTGCAAAAGATCACCGGAATATATTATAAGGTAAATCAAAGTGCTAAATGTACTCAGATTTGTTTTCCAGAATTGTTTGTTTATATGAAAATGATTCAAAATCGTTATGTCATAGATATCCAATTAACCAAATTCTGATCATTATCTTCCGTTAAATTACTTATCTGCTCACGGTTCATAGTATGAGTATGACCCTCAAAATGATTATTTAAGATACAGAAAATATGTCTGCAAATACCATATAATATAGTTACAGCTTACTTAAATGAATGTGAAAAGAACAAACTTTGAGGAAACTTCAGCAGCAATTGGAAAGGGCATGGGGACTAGGGGAAGCTGATGGTTATGGAAAGCTAAAGTTAAAAAATAAGAATACTTCGTTTTTAGACTAGTCAAACTATGTTGAATTCTCTTTTTTGTTTGCATCTTTTTAAAGTTCCTGCCTCCAGGCAACATTCACAGTTTTATGACATATCTCTGTGTAATTTGGATAACTGTGTTTTAGAATTATTGAGTTCTGTTTGAGATATGCCAAAAAAAATCCTTGAAATGTTTTAAATATATGATATGTCACTTCAAATTGAGATTTTGCTGTGGAAAAATGACATGTAAAATTGAAATGTCTGGGATGGAAATGTCACAAATATAAAAAATTATAACTTTTAAAATGTTCTGTCTTACCCAAAGTTAGACATTTAGATGTCAAGCTAGCATGAATGAGTAATACCCCTTATATTTTATTACAATAAAGAATACCAAGAGGCCAAGATTCGTAATAGATATTTACAAATAAAAAATACAATGATGTGAAGTTTCTTTTACTTTTGATTGATTTCAATTTATTAAATATCTATTACTTCCAATGAGATTTGAATTGTAATACTTATTTCATACATTAGTGTTTTTATAATTGGTATTGAATGTTCATATCTGTCATCACCTTACATGTGATCCGATGTATTCTGGCTGTTACGGCTTATTGGCCACTTTCTTGTGATCCTTCAAAGAGCTTGTGATGGGATTATTAAATGTAATTTCCTCTGACACCCATATAAAACATTGCAAGTTCTTTTTTTTTTTTTTATCATAGACTAGATCCCTTTTTAGGGAGAAGTAGGAACGAGCTAAAAAATTCAGTCGCATGCAAACTCTGAGGCAATGCTTTGAGGACACTGCCCTCTGTCATTGACAGAATGACGCACCTGATTGTGATTCCCTTAAAGAGAGCAGACAGCTGCCAATCATAGTCTGACTGACTGCACTTCACACAAAACAAAAAGTTACCCGACCATCATAAAGCATAAGCCCTAAACATTCTAGAGAAATCCTTTTTTTTATTGAATACATTTTGTGTTTTTTGAGGATTTTCAAATACAGGGCTGCTTTATTAACAAAACTAATAATATCACTAAATATATTATATCTTTTAAAGGTAATAGTGGTAATACAAATGTAATGTCACTGTATGTGCACTGTAGATTCTAACAGCTGCAGGGCGACTGCAACACGGTTAATCAACTCCTACCTAGTTGATACTGGGGCAAGCTGAATTATAACTATAACCAAGATGTTTTCATTATGTTGTCCACTATCAGCATAGATTTGGCTATACATAAAAATGCACGCATATGAAAAAACTAAATCACAACCTAATTGGCAAGTTCATGTTTCATGTTTGTTCTGGGGTCCATATAATTAAGCTATGGGTCAATTAATTAGTTAGCAGTGTTGAGTTCCATGTACTAAAAATGATTACACACAAAATACCACTGTGGTTCAGGCCGATGACAGAGGAACACATTTATTTTTTATAAAAACAACAAGTAAAAACAAAGTAAAACAAAGATCACAGTTTTTAAGTGCTAATTGATGAACAATTAATTGCCAAGTGATGGAGAGATCACAACAATTAGAGTTACTTATGCCCCCAGGATCTCTGTTAAAACAAGATTTTCCTTTTAATAAAGCCTGAAGGCATTGTAATTCATTAAGAACTATAATGAGAATCAGTTCCAATTTGTTAAAATTATTCCCATCTTCAGTCTGAGACACAGGTTCATTTTATTTATTTTAACAACAAAAACTGGAATTGGCTGCTTTTACTGATAACCTGTCTCCTGTCCTGTCTCTCATTATAGTAGAGAATACACATGTTCAATATGCATACATGCATGATGAACATAAATAACCCTAAGAGCTAGTTATACTTTGTATTATTCCCGTCCACTGCTCTCGATCAGCAATATTCAAACATAAAACAGTTCATCATTTCTAAATTGTTTAACTGGATTGTTGTTTTCCCTGTTTTCTCCTCAATCTGGAATAGCCAATTACTATTTAATCATTGCCACTTTCACCAGCTCCCCAGCAGCAATGAGAAAATATAGAAGCTGCGTGTGTTTCCAACAACAACCCATGCAGCTGGAGCCTCGAACAGCGCTTAGTTGTGCACTGCCTGTCAGGACTCTGGTTACGGAGCTCAGTCACGGAGCTCAGTCTACTCCTAGGGAGCACCTGTACCAAATCTGATGCTCGGCAGTCCCAAGTACCATATGTTTGAATTACAATTTAATGATGTGCGTAGACGGGAATAAGACATTTGGCATCAAGATACATGCAACATACATAAACTACTAATATGGATAACTATAATATTATACAAGAAAATACACACATTTTTTTCCCAATATGTTATACTCCTACTGTTATACAAGTGATATTTTTTGTCAAAGTTTATATATAGTGTTGTTTTAAATTCCAACACATCAAATATATTGACAAACATGATATATCTCACAACAGGTATCCAAGATCATTAAATACAATGCAATGCATGTAACAAGTAAACAACCTTTTTGCAATGAAAAGCAATGTTATTTTTACAGCAATGATCTAATAGATTTTAAAATACACTTCAATCCACTTCAGGGTGCAATATTCAATATTCATTATGACTGGCCATTTTTGACAAAAACTGTCGGTCACGGTCTGAAACTTAAGTAAGCTATATCAAAATTAATCACAACAGCTGCAAGGTCAGTGCTGTATATAGGCCTACATTAAACACAGAATGATTGCACAAACAATTTAGAGTCCTGTTAACTACAAACCCGTACACAAAATCTAGAGACTATGGGCATCTGTAACCCCCTGCAGGTGCGTGATAGTCAATGTCTCTGTGAACTGGTGACTTCCAGATGACACCGATCTTTGTGAGGAATGCCTAAATTTCCTTTTAAATCCCACACAGCTCTTCTGTTGTCCCTTTAAATACTCCCTGTAATTTTTGGTCAACAAGGTGTATAGAAAAGGGTTGATACAACTGTTGCAATAGGCAAGACAAGTCACTATGAAATTAATGTACACCATGGTTCTTTGAGACACTTTCCCATGTCCAAAGTAATATATGCTAATTAACTGCCATAACCAAAAAGGTAGGAAGCAAGCCCAATAAGTGAGAACAATACTGAAAATCATATAAAGGACTTTCTGTTTGGGGCAACGTTTCATTTCTTTTGCTATAAACACAGTTGTTTGCGACATCCAATAAATTCTGGCCAATCTGATGTACAAATATCCAATGACAATACCAGGAGCCAAGATGCAGGTGTTGAACAACACAGTCAGGTAAACCTTGTAGGCTTTTATCTGCCAGTTCGGATGGCAAATGCGTTTTACAACACCATTCTGGGTGCTTCTTGTCAAATCAATCATAATCATATTTGGAAGGGCCAACAAAAACGACAATAACCAAACTGCGCAAGTAACGGCGCGTCTGTAGTGCTTGGATCGGCCAAAAGTGTCCAGAGGTTTCGCCACCGCCAGGTATCTCTCCGTGCTCATTATAGTCAGAATAAAGATACTGGCATGCATGGTTAAGAAGTCCAGGCTGAAAAGAATTCTACAGCCAATGTCTCCAAAGTACCAGTCCTTTACAAAATAGGTGCAGACTACGAATGGGATAGTAGATAGGTACAATAGGTCCGCAAATGCTAAATTAACGATATAAACGTACATTGAACCAGTCACCCTTACCGAAACATTTACTAGGACCAGTGTGTACACATTTCCGACTACCCCAACTACGCACATCACGGTTAGTATTGTCCCGATGAAGGTGGTGACAAATATGTCGTTAAAGGAGCCAGAGTATTCCGTGGGCGGTGAGGTTGACGATGAATTCAAGAAGGGTAAAAAAGAAGAATTGATCTCACAGTACGGAATTGATGATAATACATTTTCGATCGTGCCCATTTTCTCCGCCTGATGTAGTTTTCCTTCGACTCACTTCTTCAGCTTCTTCAACGTAATCTAAAATTGTTCATCCATGAAACCGTGCATTGCATTGTTTTTTATTTTGTTTTTAACTAAAAACAGTGTATGTGAAGAGTAGACATTTTAAAGTGCATAATTAAAAACCATGTACTTGAAAGGAAATGATCCTTTATAGCGCCCGACCGCCGTTTGGGTTTGAGAAAAATCATCAGGAATCCAGATTTTTTTTTTTAAAGAGTTTTTTTAACCTTAAATTCTAAATAGACAGTTGCCTTGATTTCAAATATAGATCGGTATCGGGAAGAAACCCGACGTTGTAATTAATCTCCACTAACACAACTCATCTTAAATTAACAAGCGCAAGATCTTTCCCGGTCTCCAAGACATAACGAAGTCAAAACAAAAAAGTATTCTGTGTCATTATCTGCCGCAGCATTTCCCCAGTTTTGCTTTAGATACCTAACTTGCACAGTGCAAAACCATATTTCCCCCAACCGCAGGGTAGGATAAGACATCCTATTAAGCAGGAACACTTACGCACGTAAGGAACGAGTAGTAGCCTGGTGCAAAGAACCCTCCCTCCTCATAAAGCGCATATGCCTTTGACTGTAAATTATTTTCGTGACAATTAATGACATAACACGTTTTCTATCCATTTAAATCGTTCTATTAATATACATAACATCCACCATATACTTTTACATTACCGACCCCCAACCCCACCCCTCAAAAAGGTTTAAAAAAAATAATAATAATTAATTAATTTACAAATAACATATTTAAACAACTTCGAAAACTAGAGTTATAATATCTTTTCTTAAAAACAGACGACTCCTAATAGCAGGCTACAGGGAGAAACATAAAAGACCCTCCACAACGCGATTACCTAACCGAAGAGTGTCCTCTACATTCACGCTTGAATTTTACGCGCAAATGGATTCCCAGGTGTCTGTCATGGTGCGTATGTTCAATCCATTATAACTCAAACCTTGAATTTTTCTCTGGTTAAAGTGCTCATAGAAGCCCAGTGGTAATTTAACCTTTTACGCTTCATTGTTATTATATAAATCACGTTGTGTGGTTGTATAGGCAGTCGTAGAACACAGGTTCCAGTTTCCTTGTGTTCGCTTGAGGAGTTCTGCAGCTTGAGGAGTTCTGCAGCTTACTGTGGCAGTATTTTCTCAAATGTTTCCTGCTAACCACGAGGATGTAAGATATAACCTTTACAGTGGACATTACATTCGTTACATACATTAATCTAGACACTCAATTAGATGGGATGCGTAACCATGTGAATATCGGTAATCATGTCCGCAGACTCTGCTTTCGAAATGAAGCCGATTCTTCTTAGATTCGATTCAAAAATACTGATACGTTTTCTTGATTATTTGGTACTTCAAAAAAAAGTTTAAAAATGGCAAAAACGTCTTATATGCTGCACTTGCTTACAATCTCATTAAAAACAGAAGATAAGGTTAATATATAGGCTATAACTCAATCAAATAGACAACGATACAATTTGCAATAGGTTCATTTGTTCTTGATTAGTTGTTCCCAAATAGAGATTACCTTTTACTCTGCATTATTATTATTATTATTATTAGTATTATTATTATTATTATTATTATTATTATTATTATTATTATTATTATTATTATATTTTTATTTTTTAAAGCCTTGTCTATACATAGGTACGTTTCTATGGTATTTAAGTAAAGTTTCAAAGATGTTTAATTTGTAAAGAGCTATAGCTGTCAACAATCGTGTTAATTAATGGGATTCTACATTCAAATGGGCACATATGTGGCCTAACTAGACCATTACTCTGGCACACCCCGCCTAAATACGGATCTATGTATATGTATATTTTGTTGTTCTCAGCTACTGTTTTACACATTTCACCATTGTACATGCAGTATAAAGAGCATTTTATTTGATATGTTTGGGGCGCAACCTTCTGAATCTGTGATTTAATTTATGATTAACATATAATAAAAAATCTTCAAAAAATAATCCTCGACCTTGCAGGTCTACAATTCAGTTTAATTTGCAAACTAGAATGCTCCGAATAACTGCATGCTTCCAAGTTATAAGGTTTTTTATGTGCTTTGCAGAGAACATAAGTATGTTTTCACCACTTAACAATGTGGAGTTTGGTGCTTACTGAAGCATATTAAAAGGCTGCGCTGTTAAGGGCTATGACTACACAGCTTTTCAATGGAAACTAAAAATAAGACTTTCCATAGAGAGCTGGATTGGAAAATTGTTTCCCACTGATAAATAGATTTTTTTTTTTTTTTTTTTACATAAAATCACCTTTCTAAATAACATAAATGTGAGCATGCTGTAGAAGGAATGTTGCTAAACTAATACAGAAAATTGTTCACTGGTTCTTGACTATTTCTTGACTGTCTTTTCTAATTATTTTGCCATGCAACATTCGAAGGTTATTTGCATGATCAAATCACAGTATGCTTTCGTGTTCTATGAAATAGCACTCGTGATAAATTAGCTCCAAAACATATACAAAGTGCAGGCTCACCTTTATAAGAAGTATGCATTTTTTTTCATCTTTAGGATTTCCATTATTTTGACATCTTCCCATTATGCCATCAGCCTTTTCCTGTAAATGGAAGCAGGATAAAAGACAGTGGATGACATGTAACAGTAAATTATCTAAGAGACCATAATAGGAACGGGAATATCTGGGACTGGGAGTCACTTAACGTAATTTTTTCTTGAAGCAGTAGCACTGACATACAAGAGAGAGAAGTTCAGAACAGAATCACAGCGCTCAGGGCCCCGAGGGGAGAGAGAGAGAGCTGCACAGACTGGGCCGCTTAACACCAGTACAGATAAGCGACTCAATTCATTTCCCGACCTGCCGAGTATCCCATGAGCTCAATGGATGAGCACATGAACTACACATTGCCGTGACGTTCAAAGCACTTACTTTGGCCGGAGAGTTAAGGTGTTCTGGGAAGCTGACGATAAGGGGCCATCTGATATGGAAGCAACTTCTTAAAACGCTCTCACCTTAAATTATTCTCGCTGGTTGAATGCGTTCAGAACATATTCTGTTCTTTATTGCATTAGGTGACTGGGTACACATACTTTGCTCTCCCTGCACAACCCTTAGAGGCCAAAGAGTACGGACCCTTGTCCGTCTACAGTATGTCTGTGGGGGAGTTTGTATTTGGCTAGGAAATAATTAAATTCGGCACAGAAGCTCCTGCATAGTATAAATATTTATCAGTGTGCTGTGAAATATTGAATATGTTTACCTTGCAGGGGCTATTTGTAATTGGATTTGTTGTTGTTGGAGGTGTATGTTTATTTCTGTAGAAATGAAGAACAGTGATTTTATTGGTATAAATCACAATGGCCATGTAAAAAAAAATGGTGAAAGAGTCTCCAAGAAGTTTGTCTCACCACTTCCATGTATGACATTCCTGGGCACGTGGCATGTTTTCGGGGTAAGCCAGGAGCAAACCTTGGTTAGCGAAAAGGTCACCTTTTAGTGTCCTGGTTAGACCTCTGGAAATCCTTTCTATGTCCTGATTTTGTGCATGACCTGAATCCCAAAGTGTTTTGGAGACAAGGAAGTACTATAGTTTGTAAAGTGGCAGGACCAGATATGAATTGTGCAATGGCCATGTCATGGAGCTGGCCATTACCCCAGACACAAAAACCAGGTTCAAAATGCTCCAGAACAGGATAAAAGTATAAAAGTGTAATTTACTAAAACCATGTACTGCAGCAGTGAGCCACAACTACCCAGCTCTGCAAACACTTCTCCATCCTTCAGCTTGCACACCTGTATTTAAATCTGATCTAAATGGCTAAAGCAGCTGAGCACATTGCTTTGCATAGACTAATCTGTCAATCAGTTAAACAAATAGAATTCGAAAGCAATTCCCAGATAAAACAATCAATTTACAGAAACAAATAAAAATGTTTAAACAACCATTGATTATAGTAATGTCCAAGTGAAGAGCTTCTCTTTCACAGGCCACAATTGCAGATTTAAAAATAATAATAATAAGTTTAGTCTTGGGGATGTCAAAACGTAATGTGCAACTGCTAGGGAGACAGGAATGTGCCTCTAAGGACACATTCTGCACAGCTTACTCGGACAATAATAATGTGGACTGTATTTGGTAGAGAGTGGGGAAAAAAATAATAGGATAAGTTCCAGCAGGAGCTAATTCTTGAACCTCCACTTTAGGAGCTGAATTGAAATTAATCTTTGGGATAGAGATGGCTAGCACAGTCAGACTGTTTTAGTGTCGCCATCGGGTCTGCAGTCATCTGACTGAGAGAAGTGGGAAAAAACAGCGAGAACCAAGCTTCAGCTGGAGATGTGGGCGTAGCTGACGATCTTATGGAAGTCCACGGTGGAGGAGATTTGTTTGCGGGTGGCTGTGTTGTATCCCGGGACTCTGCAGTGTCATCAGGAGAAGCCCATGGGCAAGTAGTGAACTATCAGGATAGAGTGAATCATTTTTGTTCACAGGGGACGTCAGCACATGTGCTGTCTGGATTTGATAAGGTATAACCAGCATCACTGTTCTCAGTGTACTCTGGTAGTGGCTCATGGCTCATCTAAATGGGGAACAGGGAGCACAGAAGATGGGCCAAAACAGAACATGATGGAGACAAACTGTCAAGTAAAAGTTGAGGTAGGGGGCCTCGAGTATCCTAAGAATCCCAACAACTTTGGCTTTAAGTGTCTGGCAGATTACACAGTACAAAGTGTAGCTCTTAAATCACTCGAAAGACCCCTTTTACATAAGATATATTGTGACCAAATTCACAGCTGAAGAGGATGGCATCCCCGTCAGATGGAGGAATTTTAGGCATTCAAATTATTATGCAATGTTGGGATGAAGTGCTTCAATGAGCGGTGTTGGAGGTCACAGCTTTTAGATCTAATCTGAACGAATGGAGAGATTTTTCACAAACTGTCGGACAGGTTTTACCACGGTCATAGGTATCTTCGGGGTGATTGAGTTGCAAACTCAACATGCTGGATACTGGGATAACCCAGGACAGTGACAATTCCTGGCCTATTCTAGTGGTCTATGTCAAGATAATGGATTGGACTTACACTGTGTTAAACAAGACTAAGTAGTGTTATGCTAGTTAACAGAACTGTGGGTAACGGGGGATTTACAAATGACCTGTACTGACATGGTGGAGCATGCACTGGCTTGTAGGAAATTTACAGGGGTAGGGAACACCTGTGTAATATAAATATTTACTGAGTTACATTGGTGTTCCATGATACATTGAGCATGTTTACTTTGTATGGGGGCTGTAGAGCTTCAAGGTGAAGGATGATTTGAATGCTTCATCTTAGCAGCGTTATGAGGGTTGTCATTGTTGTTTTTAAATGCAATCAGAATGTAGAGCCAGGACGTCAATCTCTCACTTCTTACTGGAGAAATCAGTAGTGCTACCGTACCATTTCCCCATGACACATGCACTGACTCACGCACTAACAGGGGCACTGACACATATGTGCAGACAGTCACTGGTGTAATATCTATAATAAAGTTAGACAACTAAATAAGCTTATCCTGCCAATTCAACTCTTTATAGTGGGAAGACATGATGAGCCTGACTTCAGTGGTTATCATTCTGCCAGAACGACACCTACTGCACTGAAAGTGAAAGAATAAAAAAAATTAGGGGAACCACTACTTAAATGCTTTTGGGATGATCTACACCTTCAACGAAACTCATAAAAAGGGATTTATAAAACCTTAATCCTGCTGGTCTGGCTATATATTTTTCACAATGTGGATTTATTAGTATGTAATTTGCGGCTGTGTGTTTGAAGCTGCTCTGTGGATTTTATATGATGGAAAAGAGTTCACCGATTTTTTACTTGCAATTGATTTCATTTTTGCAGTCACTGGTTTCTTGCCGATATCCCCAGACTATAATGCACTTAGAATACATCCGGGTGATTTGCACTCACGATATCCTTCAGTGTAAAAACGGTGTCAAAAACCGGTAACATTTTAGTAGTGTTCGTTGTTAACAGCACAGCATCAGGTGAGGTATAAGTTTCCACTGAACAATTCTCCCCCTTTCATATCTCAAATAACTTATATTTTCCTTACGGGATAAATACACATTTCTCAGATGTATTATTCTGTACAGCCATAAACATTAATACAACTTTAAAAGGAAAGCCTCTGCAAAATAATTTGACATGACACAAATGGAAAGGTTTAGTCTGTTCGCAAGTTAAACACATAAGGGAATTAATCAATGTAATGACTGTGAAGATATAACATACACAGTGAACTACAAGGTTTGGTGTGTTATTGTTCTATATGAATAGAAGAGTATGGATATCACAATCCACTTTCAAAAATCCGGCATTTGAAAAGGGGTATTTAATTATTTACAGCTTAAAATGAAACTTATTTTATTTCAGTAGTACAAGGTAAATTCATTAAAGGTGTTGACATTTATAGCAAAATAGATGTTTTCTGTGAAGGTTACTCTATTTGTTTTGTTTATTCTTGATTTAACATCATCTCATGTTGGTTGTGTTAAAACACAAAACACATCAAATTAAAACAAATGGTGTTGAGATTCAAAAGAAAAAAACAACTTCTAAAAAGTAAGGAAACGCTATGAAGGTCATTTATTTGAAATTCATACAATTAAAGCGAGGATAATATTATCTTTGGCTTTTGAAAACCCATGATTACTTTACCTCAAAACATTTCTGTAAACAAACAACAAACAGATTTAGGAAAAACAGTTTTAGTTGCTTTCTTCCAGGAAAGCTTAGAGCCATACGAGCTATTGTAAATGACAACCATTTCCGTAAAAAATCCTTTTAGCACAACAGCATCATATTCAGCGTAGGATCACTGCGCATTCCTTTGCAGACCACCCTGGTGCTGGGCACACCTTCGCTAATCTTCTACATCTGCATTCATCGCGGGGCTAATGTGTTCAGCAGGGCAAGGTGGAGTCATGCTGAGGACCAAAACCCACGTTTTCCAGAAATACAGAAGTGCCATAAAAGACTTGCGGCGCATGAAAGAGGAGTGGTTGCGAAGATGGTCCACGCATGTGTTTTTAATTGGGCTCTCCGTTTCGCAGAGCAGCGGCGAATCATAGCCATAACTCAATACAGCCTCTTAGAGAAGCCCCACCGCTTCGCTCAAAGGTCAATAAACACTGCTGTGCCCAGCATGTGCCAACTTGTTGAAAAATCACAAAAATACACCTATATGTATAATATTTTTGATCGGCTGCACTTGGGTATATGGCCTATATTTTCAGAATTGGAAGTGTAGCAGACTTTTCTTTAAGGTAGGTAAATTCTTTCTTTGTTTACTTTAATTCATTCCTGCTGTTCAGTCATCTTTGTTTTTTCATCTCAAAAGAAACATGTTTACCTTCACCTCACAGAATTCTCATGGAGTCCAACTTTTCAAATTAAATTTTGTGTCATACGGTGTTGTATTATGGTTACGGTTGGTTCTGTCTGGCCAAAGAGCGGTTCTGACTGGGCCATGAATCCTTGACCTCGAGCTGTAAATCCCACTTTTGGAGTAAAATTGTCTGAGGAGTGTTTAGAGCTGTTTTTAATTATTTAAGCTTGGCACAAAGAGGAATCTTAAAAATGATCTTTTTTCTTTCAACATTTCAACATGAAATAATTAAACTTAGATTTTACATTTTGGTCAGTTCCTCAGCAGGTATACTGTATCCGCATTCAAATCTAGTGAGACGATAAATTCCAATCTAATTCTTAGCTCATCAGATTGTTTACCAGTAGTAGATTGGAATAGACCCAATCTAAAATTATTTTCTGTTAGTCAAGGCCTTTCCAATGTTCATAAATGAGTTCAAACTGGATCTTCTGGAAGCTGCTGTGGTCCATAAGTCTTGAATCATACCTAATTAAATTAGATTAAATAAGGTGCAACACTTGCTTCTGTATGTGGTATACGTATATAAGTACGTGAATTTCGAATTCAGAAAAAAATATTAGATTTCTCAATTCTTAAACACTAATCTTATTAGTAATAAGATAAGAACATTTACCATTAGTAAATGTTATATATCATATAGTATATTAGATTTGAATTTAAGGAAATACATGATATGATATTTTGGTATACATGAAAATAAAATCCTATAGTCCTTAATCTGTCGTGATAATAAAAGGATTCAGGAAATAAAAAGGATTCCTGGGAGTTTTTCCCAGACTACTAAAATGAATAAACAACCTGTTTTCTTAATTAAAATGAGAAATTATAACAACACTGCTAAGGAAACCTTTGTCTCATTACAGTAAATGGCATCTTTCATCACATGTGGGGTAATTCACGTTTCCCGTAAAACAGCATACCAAAAATAAAAGTGCTTTCGGATTGCCTTACATGGGGAGCCTGGCGACCCTCCAGTGTTTTACAGGACTGTCTATGGGGTTGTAAATGAAGCGCACAGTCACAGAAATACGGATCAAGCTCCACATTTAATGGAAAAGATTAGTCAAATCCCTTCAATAACAGAAACCTCGTTTTTGTCTTCTTCTATACTGCGTATCTTATCAGGAAATCTCATAATAAAAAACTAATTAAAGAGATTTTAATAAGGTACTGAGCTTTCTCTAGAGGGAACAAAAAAGACGGAAATCATTTTTCCTGACTCCTTTAAGAAAAGGTGACGAGGTACAACTACACAAAAAAAATTTAAAATTTAAAAAAATAAATAAATACAGGAGTTTCCTATATATACTGTGTGGCAAAACCCCATCAACAAAACCAAGAAATAAAAAGTTAAAAAAAAAAAAGTTAAACAACGGTGTAAAGTTGCAGTATTTTGAAATAGGTGAACAGTGTCAGAAACACCAGGGAATTTGTGGAAGCCGGGGAGCCAGCTTCGGAGTTTTGACAGAAGGTAGGTCTGATGCAAGCAGCACGGAGACAGTGCCTAACTCCTCAGGGTGTCCCAGGAGAACCGTGAACAGGAGTAATGGAAGGCTTGAGTGAGAAAGGCCACTGAACTCAAACAAGATGAATGATAGACCAGCGCAATGATTTTTAAGCTTGGCAGAAGCTGACTTTTAAGGGTCTTACAGTGAGTTGGATCACTAATATATATATATATATATATATACATACAGCGGGTGAAATAAGTATTGAACACGTCACCATTTTTCTAAATATATTTCCAAAGGTGCTATTGACATATTGACCAGATGTTGGTAACAACCCAAGTAATCCATACATACAAAGAAACCAAAACAAATGAGCTCAGCAAATTAAGTTAT